>KZ308134.1:817143-833576 GCA_000376725.2 Ladona fulva | reverse complement strand
TATATATATATATATGGGCTATGGGCAGCATTTTTCGCTGTTTATGACTTAAATATTTCGCTATCGATCTGTCGCAAATATTACATCTTCATGAAAGATCGGTGTAAAATGATTAGGAATTTTTAGTTATAAATCTTACATACGCCTGTTCTGTATTTCCTACCACGAATAGTGTCACTCTTAAAGCAACATTCCAAAGCGATATTTGATAGTATAAAATTCTGGTAACTTTATAGAACTCATAAACAAGCCTGTAGATTACTTCAAAATATGTTGCTGCCGAAGAAGATTAATGTATAATAATAATAGTAGTATTTTTTTGCACTGCAGAAGTATGTGTAAGTTTCATAAAATATTCTCTTTCCGCTCGTAACATAAAATAACTCTTTCCGCTCTCAAAGTGTCTCAAATTTATTCTCAATCATGCTGCCTTTTGATTTAGAGCTCGTTCGGGTAATTGCGAGGGTGAGAATATACCGCACGTCAGTACGTCCGATATGCCAAGTAAGCTCGAGCATATGATAAGGGAAGGCGCTAGTTATTCGCCGGCTAAATTGCTGCGTGAGCGGCCTGGCGGCCTAATTAGGTTTAAAAGTATATGTCGCGCCTTTCTTGCCTCAAATTGCGGAGGAGACACCTCCGCGGGACGGCGCCTTTTCTTTATTTTCTGCTCGGGTGACATTTTGGAACCTTGCATCAGCAAGCCAGACGACGCTCGTCGCAGGAAAACATCGCGGAACTAATTAAAGCGCGAGGATTTTGGCGTCGCGGAGCAAGTTTTTCATCCCCGATCTCGACTCATCATCCCTCAACATATGCTAATCCGAAGCCGACGCATGTGCATCCCGCTGTCTTTTTTCCCATTCTGCGCTACGCTCCTGTCACCGTCCTCTCAAAAATACTGCGGAAGTTTTTAAAAAGTGTCGCTAGAGGCGCGCGCGTGGGGTAGAACGTTCTTGCGGAGTTTTCGCGTCACAAGTGGACGACCTGCTCATGTTTCATGACTATTTTTTGCGTCTTTTTCTAGTACAAGATTTTCTTAAGGCATTTTTAAGGTTTTGAACATGCGTAAGTTCCATATCTCGTTATATGTCTATGTATCTATATTGCTAGTAATAATTATGAATGCAATTAATATTAATAGGATTTAAGGAAAGCCAGGAGGAAAGGAGATTACCATTGTAGTTAGGCTTATATTTAATTTTTATTTAGTTTTGTTTTATATTTTCCGAAATTCTAAAAGAATAATCTTTAATATTTACTTTTTATTAATACATTATAGAGATATAGACTTGTATACATAGAAGTATACGACAAGATTATATCGATATCGGAAGGCGTGACTTCGTGGAAAGACATTGCAGAATAAAATTGCAAAAAAAAAAGATTTTAATTTTGCTACCGGTTTCGTAAGCGTACTTACATCTTCAGGCACAGAAAAAACATTTTTACAGCATATATATTCTTTCTGTGCCTAAAGATTTAAGTACGCTTACGAAACCGGTGCAAAAATTAAAATCCTTGTGGAAAAGTACAGTTTCTTTTATTCTGCTATATGATAAGAAATTGAACAAAATTGAACGAATAAGACTTACGAAGGACTTAAGAATATGACCTATGTCTTTGGTATTAAAAGCTTTATATAGCGAATTAAATCTAATTCATTAATAGCAAAATAAAATTCTAATAAAAAACTTTAAATAACAATCAACCCGTAAAAATACGTAGGATAAGGGTCCCAAATATTCCCTACCCTAACTATTTCTCCGTATATTCGCCTTCTTGGTTGGAAAATAAAACTACAAACTAAATGAATATCACTAGCAACTATCCTCCTTTTGGTTTTCAGAGATAAATCGCTTCTTAACCTATGTCAGTTTGAATTAACTTNATTAATTATGCGTAGTTTTTCTGGAAGTGCAACTTATGCCCACCGATTTCTTCTTTATTAATCTACAATCTCATTTATTTTTCAATTGGCGCTCGCTTGGTTCTCGCTACTTCTTTTATGTACCTTAAAGAGTAGTTGAACTATACAGTTGGTATTCGAAGAATTTCTGTAATAGCTGAATCTATAAATGAGGTGGTACGGAAAACCGTTTTTAATTTAATATAAATGAGTGCGTGATGTAGAACTAATTTTTACTTTTGTATCACATCATATTTATATCATCAGTCTATATAACTTACCTTGTTGTCTAAGCATTTATACTGAACGGATATTCCTTCGGTATCTTTTTCCTCTCCTCAATATTTAGCCCACCAAGTCTACACTACTTATTTCTGATTTTCCTACGCAGTAGTGGTTTTTGTAGTATTTTTCATTTATTTGCTTCTTTAGTAGCTTTTTATTTTTATGTAGTCAAGTTGATATTTTTACTTACTTTTTTCCTAAATCATTTAAATAGTTTGTAGTAAAAATTTCAACTGTGTAAATTTCAACTGCGTTCAAATTTGTAGAAGATCGATTTTTAATTTAGACGCTCATCAAAGGTTAATAAATCGCGATCGGAAACGCGGATTATGCTTATTTTATTGGATTATGATCATGATGATCATTCAGGACTATATACCATATTTCTGCTAAAAGTTTGGTTTTTCTATGACCCCTGGTCATTGTTCCATAAATATCGATATGTTCTCTTTNTTTCTTCATTACAAATCGTCAAATAGGCTGTGAAATAGCGTTTCTCATTGGTAGCTCACAAATAGAGTAAAATTTATCTTCCTAATTTATCTTTAAAATCATGAAATCATAATTTTTTATCAATGAAAGCTCAAAATTGAAACTTCGTTCCATTGGTCAATACGGTAAATAAAATAAAAGCGTTTTTACATTTTATGTGAAGGATTTTTTGGTGATATTCTCTGCCTGACATTTTCATGCAAGAAGAATGAGAATTTTGCGTTTTATTGAGACCTTGGTGGCTGAGTCAAGTAGGAAATTCGAAAGTCACTCTGCTTATACATTCATCTGTTAGACTCTTCTATAACTCTGACAGACGTGACTCACCCTTTTTATGGAAATGGTCGGTCTCAATCTTTACGTATAAGACATTTAAGTCACCAAATGCAGAATAATAAAACTAGCTGTATTAACATCAGTAATGTTGGCGATGAACTAACTATAATCACAAATTAGGGAATTCTTCAACTTTGTAAATCTTCCCGTAAGTTTTAGAAATACCTCTGAATTTGATGAACGAAATTTTTGTTTTTGTTGGATAATTTCCACGTATGATAATATTTCATTTAAATACTATGCAGTTTACTCATACTCGGAGTGAGCATCCCTTTTAATTACTTTTTTACAGCTAGATTTAGAAAACAGTTTCGCCCTCCTTTCACGAAGCGCGATGTAATTAATTAGCGTCTTGCGTCGGAAAAGAAAATTTATGGACATGCTCTTAAGGATGATTACTGCGGCGCGCTGCAGCTCAAGATAGTTAATTCATCAATTTCCATTATTTTCCTCGCCGGAAAGCTCAACTGCGTCCCCTTGGTGAGCCGCTAGGAAGTGGAGGTGCCTAGGAAGATTAAATCGCCGCAGGACTTCGGAAGTTTTCCCGGAAGTAATAGTTAAGAATGCCTCCTGAAGAATTTTGTTTCATCTGTATAAGGAAGCGATTTTAAAGTTGGATTTTTAAAAGAATTCCTTGAAAATAAGACATCTTCTAATACTCTTGCTTAAAAGNACTTCGTACTTTTCCACAGGGACTTTAATTCGCTACCGGTTTCGTAAGCGTACTTACATCTTCAGGCACAGAAAAAACATTTTTACAGCATATATATTCTTTCTGTGCCTAAAGATTTAAGTACGCTTACGAAACCGGTGCAAAAATTAAAATCCTTGTGGAAAAGTACAGTTTCTTTTATTCTGCTATATGATAAGAAATTGAACAAAATTGAACGAATAAGACTTACGAAGGACTTAAGAATATGACCTATGTCTTTGGTATTAAAAGCTTTATATAGCGAATTAAATCTAATTCATTAATAGCAAAATAAAATTCTAATAAAAAACTTTAAATAACAATCAACCCGTAAAAATACGTAGGATAAGGGTCCCAAATATTCCCTACCCTAACTATTTCTCCGTATATTCGCCTTCTTGGTTGGAAAATAAAACTACAAACTAAATGAATATCACTAGCAACTATCCTCCTTTGGTTTTCAGAGATAAATCGCTTCTTAACCTATGTCAGTTTGAATTAACTTGCTTAATTTAAAAAAGGTTGTGAAGAGAAATTTCCAAGAGTGTGTTCCTAATATCGCCTACCCCTATTAATTTTCGCATAGGCAATGACTGTTTTAGAATTTTTCGTTATGTTTTCAAATAAAAATATTTATTTAGGGAATCAAAATAATTTAATGATGCTCAATTTATTGCTCGCAATTAAAAATTCGGTCAAAAAGAGTGTGACTTGTTAAGAAATATTAATATACATTCGCCGAAAATAATGGATACCTTTGGAAAAGCATTCACGCAAGCATAAATTTCCCGATATACTGTATTTACTTAATTGCCTTTGGTTCATGAATGGCTTCTTTTTCATGCTTCGTAAGCATGTTTTCTCCTGACCATAATTTTCCACTTCCGCATCCAGTAAAATATCCCTTGGTTCTTCTTTTTAAATGGGATTAATTTAGGAGAAGATTGATAAGGGGCCTGGATATATTGTAAGCGATTTTTCAAGAGAATCGTAATTTCGGATTTAGGCTCTCCGGAGATAATATATTATGGCTTGTGTAGTTCCTGGTTAATTTTAGTGGTCTAAAGTAGATATAATTCTTGATTAATTAGAATCCTAGCCTACTTAATTGGATATTAATTCCACCATGAAACCAGCATAGGAAACCATAGAGTCATTTATCCTTCAGAGGTAGCAGTTTCTGCCATGAATTTCGTATTATCCCTTTTCCCATACTTTAAGCTGCTAATGCAGCGCTATTAAAATGAAAAATAAGTGAAGTAGTCGAATTTATTCTCATGGTTGCGGTGAGATTAGCAAAAATAAATCATAATCCTATTTTTAGGAATTATATTTTAACTAGTGTTATTATTGCTGGAAAACTTGAAGTTATGACATTTATCTCAACTATTTCTGGCTGAGACTAAATATAACTTATGAATGGTATGTTTTAAGTAAAGTGTGTTTGACTTGTTTGTATTCGACTTCATTGCCGTGCTGTGTTACGTTGTTAGTAAAAAAGTACAACTGATTCTTTTAAAAATTATATCTAGTTATGCATTTTTATTTATGTAATGCATTTTATGGTTAATATTTTAATTANGTTTTAAGTAAAGTGTGTTTGACTTGTTTGTATTCGACTTCATTGCCGTGCTGTGTTACGTTGTTAGTAAAAAAGTACAACTGATTCTTTTAAAAATTATATCTAGTTATGCATTTTTATTTATGTAATGCATTTTATGGTTAATATTTTAATTAGTGTCTATTATTTACGTATGGTTAATTCAAGTATTTACATTTATATCGCATCTCTGTTTCGCTTTTTGTGAACACGGTTTTGAGACTTCATAGTCAAAATTTTACCCGAATAACTACGATTTATTTTATAGTCGATCGTTTCTGGCCGTACCTCGTGAAAGGACATAATAAAATGAAAATCAGTACCGTACAATCTCTGTAATCCGGCCATGCGGTAATCGGACACGTTCAGTAATCCGGCATGCAGGGCTGGCGACCTCCCTTCGGCTATCATAATTTCGTCAGTTTTAGGTAAAAGATTTTTCAATACGTAGTAAGTATTTGTTTCGTTATTATGTATCTAGGTATTCATAATTTGTATGAAGTTTTGGTTATGGGACCCCTTGAATCGGAAAAAGAAAACTCGCGCTGGTATCCAGGGTTTATTCGGCTCTCTCTCGCGACTCATACCCGAAGCAGTCAGAAGGAGAGAGTTANGTATAAACTCCGTGACTTCCGCGACATATGACGTGTGTCGTTTAGTCATTTGTCTCCGAGTTCAATATTCAAGATATTCAACGAAACTAGATTTTCCGTTGTATACCACGCACTATTATTTTTCTCATTTTTCTATAGTTTTTGTAAAGAGATAACGCGGGTTATCTACCAGAAAATACGGTAATATTTGCCTGTATAGTTATTAGGAGATTTTTCTGACTTTTTATATCAGGAATCGACTTTATAAAAGCTTCCCTATTGTTTTACGATCTTTGGTCACCGTAAGTATTTAACGTAAGTTATACAGGGATATGGAGGTTAGAAACAGGCACCGAAAACCGCGGGGATAATTCCTACCACTCAGCAAATTCCTTCCCATTAGAATCCTTAACCACCGCAGAACACAAAAAGAAAAGCTCGCGAAGAGTCGTGACACGCTCGTTCCTTCTCCTTTAATTAATCCACGGCGCCGATAAATTTCCTCCAATTTAAACCTTTTGACGGACGGAAGTCATTAGAAAAAGAGGGGCGGGATAAAAAAGCTCGACAGCGGCACTTTTCAGAAGTCTTCCTCGTCGAAAGTTAAAAAAGCGCGACATCTATCGGGAAAGGGGGAAATAGCGTTTTTGTTTAGGCGCTACATCCCCCAACCCCGTAAAAGGAGATCCGCTAAGGGACGGCGAGTAGTTAGCGCGGAGTCCTGAAGAGGCGCTGTTGAAGTGCGCCCGGCCTGCTTCAAGTGTTCTTGAGGCCGAAGCGGGGTTGGCCCCCTTATACCGTTATACGGTGGAAAAAGTCTTCGGGGTGGGATGGGGACTTAAAGGGGTGGGCAAAGTGTCTCATCATTATGCCCTGACGAGTTTTGGGCGGGTGGTGAGAATAATAAAAGCGATGGAAGGGGAAGGCAAAGATAGGCAGAGAGCGTGAGGATTCTGTTTCGCAGACTGGGGCATAATGAAGAAGAGCTTCAAAGAGTGCACTGGTGGGGAGTGCGAGAAGCGGGAGTAAACACGCGGGCATGTGAGACCCGGAGTGAGTTCTGATGAAAGGCCACGTTAATTGCTCCCTTTCCATTTTTCGTTCCGGAAATATGTAAAACGTTAACACGTTTCCGCTGCGGAGACGCGTGTTTTTTTTTTCGAAAAAATGACGACGCTCGTTCCTGCGCGTCCCGGAGATTTTTGGACGGAGTCTTCGTCTTGTTCTTTTCCTTTTCTGTCTTTATATCCAGTGGAGCGCTGGAGTTCCATTCCGCAGGAGATGTTTCTGGGACGAGCAATTAAAGGTGCGCGTTTCAGCGGGAAGTTTTGAGGGAAGCGCCACGTAATTAATTCGTTTCCTTAACTCCGTGGCTGTGGGTGGGAAGATGTGAGGTAACCTTATTAAATGTAATGAACTTTCCGGGTAAAGTAAGTTTTGGTGCGGAGATCCGCAATGAAATTTACGTATCCGAAAGTATTTTGCCTCAGTCGGTGTTTCTGTCGGAGGCGTTGGAAAGCTTTCCTGTGGGCGAGAGTCGAGCGTTCTCTTTTGTGCAGAGTAAAAGGAGTTTTGGCCCACGTAAAATAGACTTCCCGTTAAATTCTGAAGTGAGGGCTCTGGTCAAAGGGTTGGCTTATTCTCACGTTAATATAAATTAAAAATTAAAAAAGAATAACTCAATAAAATGTGCAGTAATAATAAAAATAGTTGGCTGATATAATGAATAATAATTGTCGTCTCAATTTAATCATATTTACAGATACAGTCTGTAAAGAACTGGTCATATATCAAGATAAACAGGTAGAACATTAGTAATGTGAAATTAGTAATATCTACCTGCATAGGAAATTTATAAACATACATTATGGTACGTATACTCAGATATTATAAAAACACGCAAAGATTTCCAAATTCATCAAACATATACATTAAATATTTACATTAGATGTTAGTCTTCCAGACGTTATGAAAGAGATTAGTTGCCTATTTTATTACAATTGTTCAGATTTCCGTAAACGTAACTAGCCTATTTCTGTTATATTTTCCCGGGCAGTTTCAGGGATCTTTTTTATACCTTTCATACTTAATGCTTCATTCGGAACCTTGTCTGCTGCGTTTTTAGTGATGACAGGCGACAAATATTTGTAACTCTTTGCGAAAATATTTTCGATTGCGGAAATATGATCCATTCAGGTGAATAATCTCTTAACACATCCCTGAAACTGCCGAATCCTGTAACTATATATTTCATCATTTAAGCCCCTAGAAACATTCAGTCAGGATTTTTCAAAGGAAAGTTCTTTCAACGACACAAGAAATCTGTGAATACCTTGCTATGAATGCTAGCTATAGATCCATAGTTTAGTATATTTACTTCTCGTTGTATGTTTCTCCTGTTTTTGTTGTGGTATTCATTATATTTTTGTTAAATAGTGTACTTAATACCTAGTAAAAGCGCAAATGTATCAATTTCAGCACTAGCTTTACTTACTGGTAAGGGAAAAGTCGTAGTAATTTTGTTTTACTAGTGTGAAACAATTATTGAGTGCATGTGCGAGAAAGCGAATGAAAAGGCCGTGGAAAATCGTGTTAATGTAACGGAAATGTAAAATCCCGCACATCACTTCGGAACCTCTTAACGCTCTTATATTTGATTTATATTTATTTTAGTATATCTTTGTTTAATTGATTTTTCTTTTCATCTTAACCTGTGTATCCGGATGCTCTTAGAGGCGCAAAAATAGGAGAAGAGGAAATAATGCGCATATCTGCTTATTTTTACGACCACTGTCTTCAGATCGTGATGTGCATTCAGAATGGAGGAATGTATCACAGTCTGAGATATGGGACTCCATCCAAGGGCGTGCATTCTCGTCGGGATTGCATGCCGGTGCCCAGCCTCCGTGCGGTTGAGTCATTTTCCCTCTGTCGCAAGGACGACAACGCTGCTAACTCTCTCTCATGCCGAGAATCTCTACCTACTGTATTGTGTAGGCTTAGCTATAGAAGTAAGGAAAGTATAAGCTTTTGCCTTAGTACGAGTGAGTTTGCGTTTCTTTTATAATCTTTTGGGTCGATTCTGCCTTATAGTCTTGCATTTTTGTATACCTTTAATCGAAAGGAATGAATTTTGGGTACAATTGGTCCAATTGATTGCTATTTTATTTTGAGGCAAAATTCGTCTCAAGTCGACCATTTCGATTCGAGTGCGAATCTGAATTCGAGACGGTATTAGAGAAAAGCTGATCGTAATATTTTTGCGCCAACGTCATTACGAATAAAATTGATCATTCTTAGTGTGTGGTGGAGTCCAATCTTCGTGATAAAAAGTAAGTAAAGCACAATAGTGAAAATTTGCCGACCGAGCTGGCGGAGTGGTTAGCGTGCCTAGCACTACAATCCAAAGGTCCCGGGTTCGAGTCCTTACTGATCGGAAANCGAAGCGCGATGTAATTAATTAGCGACTTGCGTCGGAAAAGAAAATTTATGGACATGCTCTTAAGGATGATTACTGCGGCGCGCTGCAGCTCAAGATAGTTAATTCATCAATTTCCATTATTTTCCTCGCCGGAAAGCTCAACTGCGTCCCCTTGGAGAGCCGCTAGGAAGTGGAGGTGCCTAGGAAGATTAAATATCCGCAGGACTTCGGAAGTTTTCCCAGAAGTAATAGTTAAGAATGCCTCCTGAAGAATTTTGTTTCATCTGTATAAGGAAGCGATTTTAAAGTTGGATTTTTAAAAGAATTCCTTGAAAATAAGACATCTTCTAACACTCTTGCTTAAAAGTCTCATCTTGGAACTTAGTTTCGTAAAAATTTTGTTTTAATAAGGAAAAGCAGTTTTAAATGTTTAAATTCATCGTTAAAGCACCTTTGTTTAAAAATTAATGGAATGATAATCACGAATTTATTAATTATTTTGAATGTGAAAGAGCTATAAAGATTTAACAAACGTGTGACCATATTTGTCAGTTTTCATGTTCTTAACTGTTTCAATCGTCTATACAAGACTTTGGCCTTTGTTTTATTTTCTAGGTCATTTAGTTTGTTTGAATACCTGTCATAAGTAAAATATCAGAGTATGAGACTAAAATATGAAGTCGTAGTTGTAGCATTGTTAAAAAGTGCTTCGACAGGTTAGGTCTTTTCGAACGTTGGCCCCCACCGGGAATCGAACCCGGGATCGCTCTTACCGAAGTCGAACGCTTGCCCTTTCGGCTGTCCGGGAGCCCACGTAAAGTCTTTCCTCCCCCAAAGATGGACCAGCTGCACATAAGAAAATGCGTATCTAAGGAAAGGAAGATAAATATGATGGAAAAAGGAAAGATATTTACGCTTTTTAAGAGTTATTACGACAGCCCTTCATTTTAAGTGAGCATTGCGTTTTAATGTTACACGCTTTATATGTTACATACGAAAGAGTTGATTTTCGGCGAATCGTGTACCATCAAATTTGAGTGATAGCATTGCGTAATAGTGCCGTAAGTCTGTCGTCTTTGTCATAGGATACGCCGATCGGAGTATGAAAATGGCGAAATGAACGGAGAAACGATTCTATAGAAAATGGGAGAAATAATAGTTTGGAGCTAGTGAGAGTTGGATGTGCCATATTGCGAGCGTCCATTGTGTCTGAGTACTCCGTCGTCGAACTTTGTTCCGCCGTTCCGAACTTTCTGACTTAAACACGAAAGTGTGGGGCATTCTAAATAAACAGGTTGGCGAATTAAGGCAGAAATAGAAAAACGAATGCCGGAGGGAACGTAATTCCGCTGCAACAAACTCATTCACCGTCTATTTCCCCTGTTTTGCTCCATTTTGTCATCTCTGACGCAGCTGCCAAAATAAATCGAAAAAAGAAACAAAAGAATCGCGTTAAAACCCCTCGATGTCGTTGATGAATATGCGAGGATGATGATTGTAGTGTTTTCCCAAAATGCCGATTCTTTGGAAGAAGATACAGTTTAGATAAACTACGTCTCCAAATTAGGGAAGATGGAAATAAGAGCGTTTGAATGAATGGCGCCCTCTCTTTTAAACGAGTTGTAATTCAATTAATCCTCGGAATCCTTCAGTTTTATCGAGTTGGGATTCAACTCTCTCGCACGGAAACTCAGTCACGACCAGTTTAAAAAGTTTAATCGCCGTTCGAAATTCTGCGGGAATTGTATTTTGCGCTCATCCAACCGATTTTTGTCAACCAAAAATTGGACCATTATATTCTGGAAAACGCGGTTGATGAAGCTAAAACAATGAGTCCGCCTCGAATAAAACGTCGCGATTTATTTTTCCCGCGGATTCGTATTCAGTTCAGAGCTGGTGAAAGTGAAATAATACCCATATAAAATTGAGCGTGCTTCGTGCTTGAAATTCTCTTTTATGCGATTCTTTCGGAGCGACCCAAAAACTAGCATAAAGGGTGCGCTTAATGGAGCTTTTTTTTACGAGAAAAACATTGCTTTTCCTGAACATTTGGTTGGTGATTTACGGGAAATGCACGTGATCGTTTTTCAATCTGAAATCTTCTTTTCGACGATGTTATTAGTCTGTCATCAATTTTTTTAGGGAATGAGGATGAGCATAATGGTAAAATTCATGTCCATACATAAATGGATTTTAAAAGAATATCTTTTAATGTTGCAACTGCAAGGCAATTGATATAAATCATTTCCCAGACTCAACTTTCGGTGTACACGGTAATTCGACTCGAATAATTCTTTAGCCGTATTGTATGAACTTATCGAGAATCTAACCTAATTATTTCATGTAATGACTTCGACTTGTAAACCTGGAATACAATCAAAGCTATGTCTGCACAGTGATACCGCGGCTTATGATCGATCCGGCTGACGAGTCTTTTGTCTTACGAGATCTTTTAAAGTAGGATTACTTAGGCTAATGGATACATATTCGGACAGCAAATATTTCAAGGTATGCTCACATATGCAAGCATGCATAAGTATATAAAAAATCACTAAAACATTGAATGCTGCTCATGTTTGAGTGGTACTAATTTCACGATTCCTCTTTTCAGTTCACGTTCACGCATTATTTAATCGTTGTTAACTCGTTCTCTCGCGGTAATGTCAGATTTTGAGAAAATACTTCATTTTCCACTGGGTAGTGTGCTTTTTTTGCATTTGCAATGAATTGTTCTTTCCATTTGATTAGTTATGTTTTTTCTATCATGTAAATTATTTAGTTTTATTTTTGGTTTTTGGAAGTTTTTTTATTGGTTTATTCAACAGCATATACCAATTTTCTTAGTAACTATAAAAATAAAGAACACAAATAACGCCACAGTAGCAAATCACATCTAGCATCACAAATTATTAGTTATAAATTATAAGTAATCACAAATAATGAGAAGTATAAAAAGTCACAAATAATAAGGCAGATCGATTCAAGAAGAAGATGTATTCAAAGAGCATTCTGTAACGATAAAAAGAAGTGAAAAATATCGATATGACTGAGGCTCGAACCAAAATCTCTGTTTTTTGTGAAAGTATACAAAAAAGGCTAGAATAGGTTTATGTATTATAGAATTCCAATAGGTTAACATGTCTACCCTGAAAAGTGGGAGTCTTGGGTTTAAGTGACAGTCATGCCACTATTTTCGAATTTACTCCTGAGGTTTAAGGTCCTCTGCTCGCAAAGTTTAAACCTTTCCCTCATAATTGTTAGCTTTCTGTAATATAGTATACCTTCCGATTGTTTACTTATTACTGTATTTAGTGAATATATCGGTGATTTTGAATTTATTCTCTGAAAAAGGAAATGTTTCCTAGCATTCTTTTCTGATTCTGATTATATCAAGTGATTTATTGTTGTAAAATATAATTATATGTTTCTGTCGCTTTCATCATCAAATCAGAAGTCCCCATCCCGGACTATCTCCTGTCGTTACCTCACAATTCTCCTTATGTAATCCAATTGCAATTTTCAAATTGCGAATTCAGTATACTCATGCTCTTCTCCCTTGTGAACTTACATTTACTACCACACAACAAAGCGGGCCCAGGAAGACATTTTTATGATCCCGTTTCGGCAATTCCTCACGTCTAATCATTGCTGCTGAGCAATCTTTCTTCTTATCCTCCAACAGCGATAGGAGTTTTCGTCCTCCGATTTTTGAAATCAAATGTGTACTCTTCATTGCGCGAGATCACTTTTGGCCATCGGGTCAGGAACAATCGAGAATGCGTAGATATCGTAAATTATTCCTCTGGAGCAAAGTCGATATCTGGTTTCCATGTTTCCACGTGGCGGTCCATTTCCTCGTTATTTTATTATTTTTCCCTCCCCTCGCCCGCGGAGACCGCACACGAGAGATTTCTCGTAAAATATGGACGCGGCATGTAAATGACGTAGGAGCTTTCGCATGCTGGAGACAAAGTATCTTTGATGCTGAGAAATGGCAGGGGGAGAGAGGATCGCATATACACGGCGAAGATAAAGTAACGACTCGTACATATTTCTCGCGAAATGAGCTTGATATGTCCGCGTTGAAAAATATTTCCTCCTCTGCAAATATTTCTCACAGCCCCAAGAACTTCTATTACGTTTCTTCCCTTAACATTTCCCTCCTTTTTCATTTCTTTCACTTTCCCCCCATCCCCCGCCCCTGGTCCACAGAAAGATTGATTCGAGGCATGAGTGATGAGAATTTCCCTCAGAATAACTTGAGCATTCTTCCCTTTTACCTTCGTCTCTCTCTCCGTATCATCCCATCCGAAAAGTTTTCCGCTTTTCATTGCGACTTTCGATTTCCGGCCTTAGGAACGTTTCGCTTTATGAAAATATGAAAAGTTCATACGTTACGTCCCCGTGGCTCGTAAAGTTTTTTAATATTCTCGTGAACGAATTGTGCAGTATTCAGTATATTAATGGTTTCTGTCATTGATTTGTAAGAATTATAATATCTGGCGGAGTCTAGTCTATCATTCCACATTTGGAAAAATTCTGATAAATTTGCAAGAATGGACCTTTTCAGTATATTAGTCTTATAACATTTGATTGATTTTTAATTTTTAAATATATGTTTGCTAATTTTAAACAATCTTGGATAAAGAAAGCGGTGCCATTGTTAGAAATTCTGCTCTTTTTCATTTTCAGAAATCATTTACTAATTTCTTGTGCAACCAAAAACAAACAAAGCAAATTTAATTGGAATTCGCGACAAAAATTAATTAGGCTATCAAAAAATAAACAAAGACAGAAATTGAATAAAAATCAGCGAATGACGATGTTTGTGTAACTCATTCATAATTGAGGAAGATGTTGAAAATAATGTCGAAAGGTCATTGGATGGTGTCAGCGAAGATACAGGTACATGTTTGGGATATTCGGAAATTCATTGATCTTTGGGAAAGAGACGGAAGTTTGGCCAATATGAAAGGTTAGCAGAGTGGAATAAGAGCAGCCACGTAAAATATTCAATGATCAAAATAAACTTGGAAGAATTATCCTCCTTGGAATTGAAAGTCAGTAAGTTAAGAGCGTAAGATCTTTCAAAATAGAGTGCTACGCAAAAATGTGAGAAAAAATTAAGTAAAGGATGGTGCAAAAGTTTGAGTGGATGGGATTATGCAAACTGGGGCCTTATGTATCTTCGATTCAGAGCTTTCGAAAGAAGCACATTGCTGCGGTATGGGCGTAGTTTTTTCGTTGCGTTTATTTTAAGTTTAGATATGTATCATTTACTTATTTTAATTCGAATAATAAAAAGTAACAAACAAGATTAGAGTTTTAACTCAAATCTAGATATATTTGTGGCCTTTTTTCTCTGGAGAATTAGATNGTCCACGGGAGGTTTTTTAAGGGATTTTCCTCCCGTCTTTCGGCTGACAGATCTCACAAGTATTTTATTCTTACTTCCCCTTGACCGTTGCCACCGTTTGGTGGCAACGGTCCACGACTACAATCGGTTTAGCACAACTAAAATCGAGTATACGTGAAATACTGCATAGAGAAGGCTGATGTGAGTTACAGTCAAGATTAATGCTGAGCGATGTTCAAAGCAGTACGTTTCGGCTGAAGCGTAAGAACGGTCTTGCGGATGCTAGGACGTTAACGAAACCTCAATTTAAAACGAATCTGATTGATTCGTCGTGATTTTAACGTAGAATTTATCAGCAACACTTCGCAGATTTTCCCCGGGCGGAAATATTTGTCCCTTCAAGGCAATGCTTTGCTTCCTGTAACATTTGTGTCCATTTAAATGTTCCCGGATACCTCAGTTTCCTCATTGTATATTTACAGTTAGCGTTAATTAAAATATGTGGCAGGATGTGATTCAATGGGATGAGATCATCGCAGTGATTCAGTCCGCAATTCAGACTTCACTTATTTTAGAGTTAACGCATGAGTCACATCCTACGACCTGTATCCTTTAGTTTAGTTTCTCACCTTCTTTACCTTTCCTCTCCTGCCTGAGAATTCTTCTTCGGTAATAAATCTCATTCCATCGCTATCGGTAGCTTAATCAGTATATTTCGTAACTGTTGGGACTTGATATGTTTTTACACGTATTGACGTGATGGCGCGTGGTATTCAAGCATTAGAAGGTACGAAGTGTTATTAGTAGGATATGAAATGCGTTGGCATAAAAGTACAACGTGTTACATTTCTGTTTATTGCTGTCAAAGTAATAAATGTCCAGCTTTCGTTTTGCTTTTATGCAGGTGTATTTGCGAAGGGCGAATCACCAAGGCATACATTCTCGATGCGTTTTGCGTCGAACGTGAACTCGTCGCTGGGAATAGTAAATCAGTTGGGTGGTATGTTTCCGTTGAGAGTTTGGGGTCTTACACTAACATTAGCTCCTTGCATGAGTTCATGCGACCATAAAATGCCGCACCTATGTTTTCATGTAAATCCGCTTTGCAAGCCGTTAAGGCTTAAAGTGTGGTACTGACTGTTTGTTTTAGGCATAACTATGTACAAGGAACACGAAATCCGTAAATTTCTTATGATATGACCGTCTTTTGTCTTATTACGTTAGATAAAATGAAGCAGTATTCGTTGTCTTACATTGATTTTCAATCACCGACGAATTAAAATTTATGGACTTAATTTTAGAGATTTCACGAAGTGAATGGTATTTTATCTGTGAAAGAATATAGTTAATTTCTACGTTGAGAAGTGGCTATATAGTACTATTACTCTTATCTCGTTCTTTTTCCGATTACAATGATATTATTTTCTAAGCCGAGGTCAACTTTAACATTTACCAGAAGTCAGCTGCTTAATGCCTAACTATAGTCTCAAAACACTATACCACATGATTTTACGTAAATGGCCAGACTCCGAGTGTTTCCATTTGTGAGACCTCTCATTATTTAGTATAAGGAAATTTATTCAGGTCGTCCTTAATATTGAAATATTTGGGAGGAATAGTTAATTTTTTGGATGAATTATACTATAATAATATACATATGTAATATTTTCAGTAAGCTGCTTATAAAAGGAATATGCATGCAATTTTTTTGAATTTGGTAGGCTTTTTGTGGTAGAACTCGATATAAATA
>KZ308134.1:790401-813240 GCA_000376725.2 Ladona fulva | reverse complement strand
TTTGGTTTTCAGAGATAAATCGCTTCTTAACCTATGTCAGTTTGAATTAACTTGCTTAATTTCAAAAAGGTTTCGAAGAGAATTTTCTAAGAGTGTTTTCCTAATATCGCCTACCCCTATTAATTTTCGCATAGGCAATGACTGTTTTAGATTTTCTCTTAATGTTTTCAAATAAAAATATTTAGTTTTCGCTTGGGAAACAAAATAATTTAATGATGCTCAATTTAATGCTCGCAATTAAAAATTCGGTCAAAAAGAGTGTGACTTGTTAAGAAATATTAATATACATTCGCCGAAAATAATGGATACCTTTGGAAAAGCATTCAGGCATAAATTTCCCGATATACTGTATTTACTTAATTGCCTTTGGTTCATGAATGGCTTCTTTTTCATGCTTCGTAAGCATGTTTTCTCCTGACCATAATTTTCCACTTCCGCATCCAGTAAAATATCCCTTGGTTCTTCTTTTTAAATGGGATTAATTTAGGAGAAGATTGATAAGGGGCCTGGATATATTGTAAGCGATTTTTCAAGAGAATCGTAATTTCGGATTTAGGCTCTCCGGAGATAATATATTATGGCTTGTGTAGTTCCTGGTTAATTTTAGTGGTCTAAAGTAGATATAATTCTTGATTAATTAGAATCCTAGCCTACTTAATTGGATATTAATTCCACCATGAAACCAGCATAGGAAACCATAGAGTCATTTATCCTTCAGAGGTAGCAGTTTCTGCCATGAATTTCGTATTATCCCTTTTCCCATACTTTAAGCTGCTAATGCAGCGCTATTAAAATGAAAAATAAGTGAAGTAGTCGAATTTATTCTCATGGTTGCGGTGAGATTAGCAAAAATAAATCATAATCCTATTTTTAGGAATTATATTTTAACTAGTGTTATTATTGCTGGAAAACTTGAAGTTATGACATTTATCTCAACTATTTCTGGCTGAGACTAAATATAACTTATGAATGGTATGTTTTAAGTAAAGTGTGTTTGACTTGTTTGTATTCGACTTCATTGCCGTGCTGTGTTACGTTGTTAGTAAAAAAGTACAACTGATTCTTTTAAAAATTATATCTAGTTATGCATTTTTATTTATGTAATGCATTTTATGGTTAATATTTTAATTAGTGTCTATTATTTACGTATGGTTAATTCAAGTATTTAGATTTATATCGCATCTCTGTTTCGCTTTTTGTGAACACGGTTTTTAGACTTCATAGTCAAAATTTTACCCGAATAACTACGATTTATTTTATAGTCGATCATTTCTGGCCGTACCTCGTGAAAGGACATAATAAAATGAAAATCAGTACCGTACAATCTCTGTAATCCGGCCATGCGGTAATCGGACACGTTCAGTAATCCGGCATGCAGGGCTGGCGACCTCCCTTCGGCTATCATAATTTCGTCAGTTTTAAGTAAAAGATTTTTCAATACGTAGTAAGTATTTGTTTCGTTATTATGTATCTAGGTATTCATAATTTGTATGAAGTTTTGGTTATGGGACCCCTTGAATCGGAAAAAGAAAACTCGCGCTGGTATCCAGGGTTTATTCGGCTCTCTCTCGCGACTCATACCCGAAGCAGTCAGAAGGAGAGAGTTATGGTCACAACAACTAATCCAACTATGTAATTGGATAAAAATAGCAATCAAAGAAATTGAATTTCATGATCAGGAATATACACAAAAAGGTGGTTCTTTTATCACAATTCATTTTTGCATTGGAATTTTAGTATAATTTTGTAAGCTGGTTTGTCTCGCTCTTTTAGTTTAACCGCGATCCCAAAAACTATTCTTATGTTGAACAAGTAAAACCAGCTCTTTTCATCATCCCATTGCACCGTTTTCGGTACAATTTCCTTACATTTCCTTACTTTCCCCATAAACTTTTATTCTGTCACCACCGCAGATGGGACAGCCTCATACCTAGGAAGAAGTGCTTCCTCTACGGAGGTCTGACAGGGTACGTCTTGTTACCTCACACTCCCTCCGCAGTGGCGCACCTGTCGCCTTTTTAGGCTCCCTTTTCTTGCAGGGAAAGAGTATAAAAAGATAGAAGGGGTGGCAGGTGGTTGAGGAAGGGCCTCGCGCGAGAGGATGCCTCCAACTTCGCGAGCGTTAAAGGAAGAATTGTGTGGAGGGGAGAGGGCGAGATTGATGATTTGAACCGTCGAATCGAATGTATCTGTTTTTCCCCTCTCTCGCTCGTAAAATACTGCAGGTTTATTCTCTGCCTGGATGGGCTCGAACAAATTTCGGGAGGAGATTCACGGTGGGTCTTGAGTAATGCGGAGAGCGTTGAGCGATAGCTTTTTTCCAGGTTGTTTTGCGAGTGGGGATTCTTAATTTAAGGGCTCGCATGATTTAGGGTTGTTTCTTTTCTTATCTTTTCTTCCGACGGAAACTTATTTCGCGGGAAATAGAAAAGATGTCTTCCTCGGGACGGGAATTAAATTTCTCTATTTGGTTTTAACGCAATGGAATTATCCACATGTGTTCAGAAGACGACATATACATGTTCATCGTCGGGCGCTGAAAATTTTGCTCAGTTGAAATTTATACCGGTATTCGTCGCATTTTTACTTCCCGAGGCACTGTATTTGTGTATGAAAATGATGAAAAAGTGTTTTGTTTGCATTTCGATTCGCTAACCTGTTTTTTCCTCTTGTCCACAGGTAAGCAAACAATGCAGTGTGTGATGATTCCCATCCGGCCCACTCCACTTCCGCTCGGTAACGTACTGTTGTCTCTTTCAGAGCCTTTACTACGGTAAATGTTTTCTATAATTTAGTCCATTAGCGGTGGCATATTTCCGGACCGAATTTTTCGGCGAATGTTTAATAATTGAAATGCTATTCCGAATGTTGTCATTCCATTTTTTCCTCCCCAGTGAGTTTAATTATATTTGCTTCCCCGAGACTGAGCTAAATGCACGTATTTGTGCAGCCAGAATGTGATATTCCGGGAAAGGAAAATTAATTTCACGGCGTAATAACTTCATTGTCCGAGTTTCAAGCTGGAGCGTTCTGTCTATTGCTCATCCGTAATGTTCGCATTATAGATCATGTACTCGATAATAGTTTATGTAAATATGTGCAGTAATTTCCGTAACATCTACGTATGTACCCTGCAACTCTCCTTTTGGCATGTGGCAGGGCGAGTATGTACCATGACTCTACTTCTCTAATAGAGTACTTCCACGTTTCGTTCGCGGAAATATGAATTTTTGAAACGACTTGTTCTAACCTCAGTTTCTCTGAACTTTCTCTCAGAATCAAAACGGCCTATGTACGGGAAGTCCGTACAATTAATATATTTTATGATTGCTGATAACGGGCTGTTTAGTAAACAACCCGGATAACTGTCTACTCCAACTAACGAATTATCGACTCAACAAACTGGTATTGTTTCTAACAACGGTCTGCGGTGTAATATTGTTTCTTTGGCCGAATCTTCTTCTTAGGCCTTTTGCATGGTATGCAACCTACATTCCTATAATCTCGGGTATTGAATGAAATGAAAATATGAGTTTTGTCTCGTTTTTTCGTATCGCCTCCTATGATTTTTCTTGAGGCATCTGATCGGCTTACGTCGAAGGTTGGACGCGTGATATCTTTTACCTTTCCCAACGTATTTTCTCTAAACTTTGTGGAAAAGTTAAACTTACGCCTTATTCTTGTTTTTCAAACAATTTGTGAAGAGGCAACTTGGCCAGGATGACCACATTATTGAAGTAATCTTTCAAATATCTAACATAAAACATTCTTCAGAAGTCCGCAATGAAGGCTTTTACTGCAAGAAGGTTTCAGGATGCGTTGATTTCAGGGAATACTCAGAGGAGTCTATAGAAATAATGACGTTTCGCCAGCGATGCTGCTGGCTTCTTCAGTTCAAACGTCTTTTGACCGGAAGAAGCCAGCAGCATCGTTGGCGAAACGTCGTCATTTCTACAGACTTCACTGCGTATTCCCGGACATCTTCGCAACATGAATTCTTCATAGGTACTTTTTCGATTTCCCGATTCTGGCAGAGAATAAATTACAGCATTTTCAGTCGAGTACAGCTGTAAATGCTGATTCGGACGCGGTGTTCTTTTGGAAAAAAGTCTAAACACCGAGAAGAACATAGGCCTTTTACTGTGGTTCCATTGTGTTACAAAACTAACGTGCTCCATGGTCGTGATTGTCGGATTGTCCCTAGTGAATGCGTAGGTCTACGTTAGCTTTTCTATTGTTTGCCTTAAAAGCTAAAAAAAATCCTCCCAGCGCTTATCCATTTCCACAGAAGCAGGAAAGCCTTTTAGAATAATCACGCAAAAAGGTCAAATAGACGATAAGAAAAGAATTACGCGGGAGAACAAGATGATATCGCTTTCGAATGGTCCTCCCGTACTTAATTCGGGCCAAAAACGGATGGAATTATTGGTTCCGAGAGAGTTTTCCCTTTCTCCGCTATCTCCGTTCCCTTTTCCTTCCAATTTTCTGGATGACCTTGCGTCTATTTGTTCCCTTTTTTCCCCGAGAGTTTTTTTTCCAAACCCACGTACAATTTTTATTCGGAAGAGTTTCTTTCTTCCATCGCGGATTGGCAGGAGTACAGGGGAGGTGGTCAAAATAAATGGACTCGGGTGTGGGGAAGAGAGACGGCTATAGAAGTGGGAGATAGCGGCATTCGTCCAGTTATAAATTTGGCGCTAGAATATATTGAAAAGAGGGGTTTTTCGCGATCCCTCCCATTTTAATTTTGTTGCTGCTTTAGCTCCGGATTTTCCCTTCTTTCTTCCTCGCATTTAATTCTTTTTCTCTAGATTGTCCCTCTAGATCGTCCCTTACTTCTCTAAAGCGTTCCATTTTCATCTGATGCTCATTTGGTATATCTCCGTTTTAAATTTTCTATTCTTATCGTAGATGCTTTCTCTTTCTACATTAGTGCTACTTTTATCTACCTCTTTCAGTTTAATTTATCTTGACCTAACCGCAGTGCATACGTGTACCTGCGATTCAACCTCCAAGAGAGGAGGAAAAGTGATGGAAAGGATTAAAAAAAAGAGCTTAATCGAAGTTCCACGAGCCACCCACGGATTAATATTAGTCTTCGTTTATTCGAAGTATATTATGATATACTCGATTCCATTTTTTATTGATATTGAAGTTTCCTCTCTGTCTTTTGTTCAATATTGTGAAGAATCTAATCTTAATATATTTGTCGATATATATACTCTGTAAGCCACGCTCAGGCGTGTGGCAGGGAGGGGCTTTCATCATAATGGAAATATTTAAAAGTTCAATGTCATCTTCTCCAATACTATGCAAGGTTTCTTCAACTTTTCACAGAAAATTAAACTGATTGTACGTACATTCTACGGAAGATGTGAAATTACTTTTTATTGATGTATTACGTAAAGTAAGTATCTAATCTAAATTTTCTGTTATTAACTACATACAAGTCTTCTGGGTTTCTTATTCCATACCCGAGTCATGTATCACTCTTTTTTTCTCATACATAATTTATCATCTAGGTTTATTAAATTATAAAATTGNAAAGCAGTACGTTTCGGCTGAAGCGTAAGAACGGTCTTGCGGATGCGAGGACGTTAACGAGACCTCAATTTAAAACGAATCTGATTGATTCGTCGTGATTTTAACGTAGAATTTATCAGCAACACTTCGCAGATTTTCCCGGGCGGAAATATTTATGTCCCTTCAAGGCAATGCTTTGCTTCCTGTAACATTTGTGTCCATTTAAAGGTTCCCGGATACCTCAGTTTCCTCAGTGTATATTTACAGTTAGCGTTAATTAAAATATGTGGCAGGATGTGATTCAATGGGATGAGATCATCGCAGTGATTCAGTCCGCAATTCAGACTTCACTTATTTTAGAGTTAACGCATGAGTCACATCCTACGACCTGTATCCTTTAGTTTAGTTTCTCACCTTCTTTACCTTTCCTCTCCTGCCTGAGAATTCTTCTTCGGTAATAAATCTCATTCCATCGCTATCGGTAGCTTAATCAGTATATTTCGTAACTGTTGGGACTTGATATGTTTTTACACGTATTGACGTGATGGCGCGTGGTATTCAAGCATTAGAAGGTACGAAGTGTTATTAGTAGGATATGAAATGCGTTGGCATAAAAGTACAACGTGTTACATTTCTGTTTATTGCTGTCAAAGTAATAAATGTCCAGCTTTCGTTTTGCTTTTATGCAGGTGTATTTGCGAAGGGCGAATCACCAAGGCATACATTCTCGATGCGTTTTGCGTCGAACGTGAACTCGTCGCTGGGAATAGTAAATCAGTTGGGTGGTATGTTTCCGTTGAGAGTTTGGGGTCTTACACTAACATTAGCTCCTTGCATGAGTTCATGCGACCATAAAATGCCGCACCTATGTTTTCATGTAAATCCGCTTTGCAAGCCGTTAAGGCTTAAAGTGTGGTACTGACTGTTTGTTTTAGGCATAACTATGTACAAGGAACACGAAATCCGTAAATTTCTTATGATATGACCGTCTTTTGTCTTATTACGTTAGATAAAATGAAGCAGTATTCGTTGTCTTACATTGATTTTCAATCACCGACGAATTAAAATTTATGGACTTAATTTTAGAGATTTCACGAAGTGAATGGTATTTTATCTGTGAAAGAATATAGTTAATTTCTACGTTGAGAAGTGGCTATATAGTACTATTACTCTTATCTCGTTCTTTTTCCGATTACAATGATATCATTTTCTAAGCCGAGGTCAACTTTAACATTTACCAGAAGTCAGCTGCTTAATGCCTAACTATAGTCTCAAAACACTATACCACATGATTTTACGTAAATGGCCAGACTCCGAGTNAATGTCATCTTCTCCAATACTATGCAAGGTTTCTTCAACTTCTCACATAAAATTAAACTGGTTGTACGTACATTCTACGGAAGATGTGAAATTACTTTTTATTGATGTATTACGTAAAGTAAGTATCTAATCTAAATCTTCTGTTATTAACTACATCCAAGTCTTCTGGGTTTCTTATTCCATACCCGAGTCATGTATCACTCTTTTTTTCTCATACATAATTTATCATCTAGGTTTATTAAATTATAAAATTGGTTTGAAATCCCTGAAATTTTGTGTTTTCAGCAGTCTCAGTAAAATAATGAGACCTCACGGCTGGTAGGTAACTAATGTTTTATAGATATGTTTGGAAATCTGGAAATTTGCGATTGTTGCTGTTTTTAAAAGTTGCTATTCTCATTTCATTGGTGGAAAAAATGTTGCTTCCAAAAGGAATCATTATGTTAATTTTCCTATTATAATCTTAGGTCCATGACATCATCGGAAATATAACTAAATTTTATTGAGGTTTGCTCACTGGCTCTTGGGTCTAAGAAAACGTTTCTTCTGTCAATTGATTTCAAAATAATATTTTTAGTTAACTTATATTTCCCTTAGCGCTTATTGTCCTGGACTTTCTCGTCAGGTNCTATTACTCTTATCTCGTTCTTTTTCCGATTACAATGATATTATTTTCTAAGCCGAGGTCAACTTTAACATTTACCAGAAGTCAGCTGCTTAATGCCTAACTATAGTCTCAAAACACTATACCACATGATTTTACGTAAATGGCCAGACTCCGAGTGTTTCCATTTGTGAGACCTCTCATTATTTAGTATAAGGAAATTTATTCAGGTCGTCCTTAATGTTGAAATATTTGGGAGGAATAGTTAATTTTTTGGATGGATTATACTATAATAATATACATATGTAATATTTTCAGTAAGCTGCTTATAAAAGGAATATGCATGCAATTTTTTTGAATTTGGTAGGCTTTTTGTGGTAGAACTCGATATAAATATTTTAAGATTTAAGTCCTATCTTCATTCTTACCTTTCCTTAGCTTACTCTGTCATTATCTTCGGCACGCTTTTCATTATTTTGCGATGAGTGATTTTTTAAATATTCAATAAAAAACATTTCATTACCTGAATCTCGCAGAATTTAAGACCGGAGAACTTTTAAGTCAAGATCATTGGATGTTTAAGTGCACTTTTTAGGGTCCGTATGAAATACATTTTTCAAAATTACGGCAAAATATATTCTATGGTTTAGAATTCCAATGGTGTTGTTTTGGGTTTTCTCTACTTTTAAAATTATTAGGAATTTTTAGTTATAAATCTTACATACGCCTGTGGTTTAGAATTCCAATGGTGTTGTTTTGGGTTTTCTCTACTTTTAAAATTATTAGGAATTTTTAGTTATAAATCTTACATACGCCTGTGGTTTAGAATTCCAATGGTGTTGTTTTGGGTTTTCTCTACTTTTAAAATTATTAGGAATTTTTAGTTATAAATCTTACATACGCCTGTGGTTTAGAATTCCAATGGTGTTGTTTTGGGTTTTCTCTACTTTTAAAATTATTAGGAATTTTTAGTTATAAATCTTACATACGCCTGTGGTTTAGAATTCCAATGGTGTTGTTTTGGGTTTTCTCTACTTTTAAAATTATTAGGAATTTTTAGTTATAAATCTTACATACGCCTGTGGTTTAGAATTCCAATGGTGTTGTTTTGGGTTTTCTCTACTTTTAAAATTATTAGGAATTTTTAGTTATAAATCTTACATACGCCTGTGGTTTAGAATTCCAATGGTGTTGTTTTGGGTTTTCTCTACTTTTAAAATTATTAGGAATTTTTAGTTATAAATCTTACATACGCCTGTGGTTTAGAATTCCAATGGTGTTGTTTTGGGTTTTCTCTACTTTTAAAATTATTAGGAATTTTTAGTTATAAATCTTACATACGCCTGTGGTTTAGAATTCCAATGGTGTTGTTTTGGGTTTTCTCTACTTTTAAAATTATTAGGAATTTTTAGTTATAAATCTTACATACGCCTGTGGTTTAGAATTCCAATGGTGTTGTTTTGGGTTTTCTCTACTTTTAAAATTATTAGGAATTTTTAGTTATAAATCTTACATACGCCTGTGGTTTAGAATTCCAATGGTGTTGTTTTGGGTTTTCTCTACTTTTAAAATTATTAGGAATTTTTAGTTATAAATCTTACATACGCCTGTGGTTTAGAATTCCAATGGTGTTGTTTTGGGTTTTCTCTACTTTTAAAATTATTAGGAATTTTTAGTTATAAATCTTACATACGCCTGTGGTTTAGAATTCCAATGGTGTTGTTTTGGGTTTTCTCTACTTTTAAAATTATTAGGAATTTTTAGTTATAAATCTTACATACGCCTGTGGTTTAGAATTCCAATGGTGTTGTTTTGGGTTTTCTCTACTTTTAAAATTATTAGGAATTTTTAGTTATAAATCTTACATACGCCTGTGGTTTAGAATTCCAATGGTGTTGTTTTGGGTTTTCTCTACTTTTAAAATTATTAGGAATTTTTAGTTATAAATCTTACATACGCCTGTGGTTTAGAATTCCAATGGTGTTGTTTTGGGTTTTCTCTACTTTTAAAATTATTAGGAATTTTTAGTTATAAATCTTACATACGCCTGTGGTTTAGAATTCCAATGGTGTTGTTTTGGGTTTTCTCTACTTTTAAAATTATTAGGAATTTTTAGTTATAAATCTTACATACGCCTGTGGTTTAGAATTCCAATGGTGTTGTTTTGGGTTTTCTCTACTTTTAAAATTATTAGGAATTTTTAGTTATAAATCTTACATACGCCTGTGGTTTAGAATTCCAATGGTGTTGTTTTGGGTTTTCTCTACTTTTAAAATTATTAGGAATTTTTAGTTATAAATCTTACATACGCCTGTGGTTTAGAATTCCAATGGTGTTGTTTTGGGTTTTCTCTACTTTTAAAATTATTAGGAATTTTTAGTTATAAATCTTACATACGCCTGTGGTTTAGAATTCCAATGGTGTTGTTTTGGGTTTTCTCTACTTTTAAAATTATTAGGAATTTTTAGTTATAAATCTTACATACGCCTGTGGTTTAGAATTCCAATGGTGTTGTTTTGGGTTTTCTCTACTTTTAAAATTATTAGGAATTTTTAGTTATAAATCTTACATACGCCTGTGGTTTAGAATTCCAATGGTGTTGTTTTGGGTTTTCTCTACTTTTAAAATTATTAGGAATTTTTAGTTATAAATCTTACATACGCCTGTGGTTTAGAATTCCAATGGTGTTGTTTTGGGTTTTCTCTACTTTTAAAATTATTAGGAATTTTTAGTTATAAATCTTACATACGCCTGTGGTTTAGAATTCCAATGGTGTTGTTTTGGGTTTTCTCTACTTTTAAAATTATTAGGAATTTTTAGTTATAAATCTTACATACGCCTGTGGTTTAGAATTCCAATGGTGTTGTTTTGGGTTTTCTCTACTTTTAAAATTATTAGGAATTTTTAGTTATAAATCTTACATACGCCTGTGGTTTAGAATTCCAATGGTGTTGTTTTGGGTTTTCTCTACTTTTAAAATTATTAGGAATTTTTAGTTATAAATCTTACATACGCCTGTGGTTTAGAATTCCAATGGTGTTGTTTTGGGTTTTCTCTACTTTTAAAATTATTAGGAATTTTTAGTTATAAATCTTACATACGCCTGTGGTTTAGAATTCCAATGGTGTTGTTTTGGGTTTTCTCTACTTTTAAAATTATTAGGAATTTTTAGTTATAAATCTTACATACGCCTGTGGTTTAGAATTCCAATGGTGTTGTTTTGGGTTTTCTCTACTTTTAAAATTATTAGGAATTTTTAGTTATAAATCTTACATACGCCTGTGGTTTAGAATTCCAATGGTGTTGTTTTGGGTTTTCTCTACTTTTAAAATTATTAGGAATTTTTAGTTATAAATCTTACATACGCCTGTGGTTTAGAATTCCAATGGTGTTGTTTTGGGTTTTCTCTACTTTTAAAATTATTAGGAATTTTTAGTTATAAATCTTACATACGCCTGTGGTTTAGAATTCCAATGGTGTTGTTTTGGGTTTTCTCTACTTTTAAAATTATTAGGAATTTTTAGTTATAAATCTTACATACGCCTGTGGTTTAGAATTCCAATGGTGTTGTTTTGGGTTTTCTCTACTTTTAAAATTATTAGGAATTTTTAGTTATAAATCTTACATACGCCTGTGGTTTAGAATTCCAATGGTGTTGTTTTGGGTTTTCTCTACTTTTAAAATTATTAGGAATTTTTAGTTATAAATCTTACATACGCCTGTGGTTTAGAATTCCAATGGTGTTGTTTTGGGTTTTCTCTACTTTTAAAATTATTAGGAATTTTTAGTTATAAATCTTACATACGCCTGTGGTTTAGAATTCCAATGGTGTTGTTTTGGGTTTTCTCTACTTTTAAAATTATTAGGAATTTTTAGTTATAAATCTTACATACGCCTGTGGTTTAGAATTCCAATGGTGTTGTTTTGGGTTTTCTCTACTTTTAAAATTATTAGGAATTTTTAGTTATAAATCTTACATACGCCTGTGGTTTAGAATTCCAATGGTGTTGTTTTGGGTTTTCTCTACTTTTAAAATTATTAGGAATTTTTAGTTATAAATCTTACATACGCCTGTGGTTTAGAATTCCAATGGTGTTGTTTTGGGTTTTCTCTACTTTTAAAATTATTAGGAATTTTTAGTTATAAATCTTACATACGCCTGTGGTTTAGAATTCCAATGGTGTTGTTTTGGGTTTTCTCTACTTTTAAAATTATTAGGAATTTTTAGTTATAAATCTTACATACGCCTGTGGTTTAGAATTCCAATGGTGTTGTTTTGGGTTTTCTCTACTTTTAAAATTATTAGGAATTTTTAGTTATAAATCTTACATACGCCTGTGGTTTAGAATTCCAATGGTGTTGTTTTGGGTTTTCTCTACTTTTAAAATTATTAGGAATTTTTAGTTATAAATCTTACATACGCCTGTGGTTTAGAATTCCAATGGTGTTGTTTTGGGTTTTCTCTACTTTTAAAATTATTAGGAATTTTTAGTTATAAATCTTACATACGCCTGTGGTTTAGAATTCCAATGGTGTTGTTTTGGGTTTTCTCTACTTTTAAAATTATTAGGAATTTTTAGTTATAAATCTTACATACGCCTGTGGTTTAGAATTCCAATGGTGTTGTTTTGGGTTTTCTCTACTTTTAAAATTATTAGGAATTTTTAGTTATAAATCTTACATACGCCTGTGGTTTAGAATTCCAATGGTGTTGTTTTGGGTTTTCTCTACTTTTAAAATTATTAGGAATTTTTAGTTATAAATCTTACATACGCCTGTGGTTTAGAATTCCAATGGTGTTGTTTTGGGTTTTCTCTACTTTTAAAATTATTAGGAATTTTTAGTTATAAATCTTACATACGCCTGTGGTTTAGAATTCCAATGGTGTTGTTTTGGGTTTTCTCTACTTTTAAAATTATTAGGAATTTTTAGTTATAAATCTTACATACGCCTGTGGTTTAGAATTCCAATGGTGTTGTTTTGGGTTTTCTCTACTTTTAAAATTATTAGGAATTTTTAGTTATAAATCTTACATACGCCTGTGGTTTAGAATTCCAATGGTGTTGTTTTGGGTTTTCTCTACTTTTAAAATTATTAGGAATTTTTAGTTATAAATCTTACATACGCCTGTGGTTTAGAATTCCAATGGTGTTGTTTTGGGTTTTCTCTACTTTTAAAATTATTAGGAATTTTTAGTTATAAATCTTACATACGCCTGTGGTTTAGAATTCCAATGGTGTTGTTTTGGGTTTTCTCTACTTTTAAAATTATTAGGAATTTTTAGTTATAAATCTTACATACGCCTGTGGTTTAGAATTCCAATGGTGTTGTTTTGGGTTTTCTCTACTTTTAAAATTATTAGGAATTTTTAGTTATAAATCTTACATACGCCTGTGGTTTAGAATTCCAATGGTGTTGTTTTGGGTTTTCTCTACTTTTAAAATTATTAGGAATTTTTAGTTATAAATCTTACATACGCCTGTGGTTTAGAATTCCAATGGTGTTGTTTTGGGTTTTCTCTACTTTTAAAATTATTAGGAATTTTTAGTTATAAATCTTACATACGCCTGTGGTTTAGAATTCCAATGGTGTTGTTTTGGGTTTTCTCTACTTTTAAAATTATTAGGAATTTTTAGTTATAAATCTTACATACGCCTGTGGTTTAGAATTCCAATGGTGTTGTTTTGGGTTTTCTCTACTTTTAAAATTATTAGGAATTTTTAGTTATAAATCTTACATACGCCTGTGGTTTAGAATTCCAATGGTGTTGTTTTGGGTTTTCTCTACTTTTAAAATTATTAGGAATTTTTAGTTATAAATCTTACATACGCCTGTGGTTTAGAATTCCAATGGTGTTGTTTTGGGTTTTCTCTACTTTTAAAATTATTAGGAATTTTTAGTTATAAATCTTACATACGCCTGTGGTTTAGAATTCCAATGGTGTTGTTTTGGGTTTTCTCTACTTTTAAAATTATTAGGAATTTTTAGTTATAAATCTTACATACGCCTGTGGTTTAGAATTCCAATGGTGTTGTTTTGGGTTTTCTCTACTTTTAAAATTATTAGGAATTTTTAGTTATAAATCTTACATACGCCTGTGGTTTAGAATTCCAATGGTGTTGTTTTGGGTTTTCTCTACTTTTAAAATTATTAGGAATTTTTAGTTATAAATCTTACATACGCCTGTGGTTTAGAATTCCAATGGTGTTGTTTTGGGTTTTCTCTACTTTTAAAATTATTAGGAATTTTTAGTTATAAATCTTACATACGCCTGTGGTTTAGAATTCCAATGGTGTTGTTTTGGGTTTTCTCTACTTTTAAAATTATTAGGAATTTTTAGTTATAAATCTTACATACGCCTGTGGTTTAGAATTCCAATGGTGTTGTTTTGGGTTTTCTCTACTTTTAAAATTATTAGGAATTTTTAGTTATAAATCTTACATACGCCTGTGGTTTAGAATTCCAATGGTGTTGTTTTGGGTTTTCTCTACTTTTAAAATTATTAGGAATTTTTAGTTATAAATCTTACATACGCCTGTGGTTTAGAATTCCAATGGTGTTGTTTTGGGTTTTCTCTACTTTTAAAATTATTAGGAATTTTTAGTTATAAATCTTACATACGCCTGTGGTTTAGAATTCCAATGGTGTTGTTTTGGGTTTTCTCTACTTTTAAAATTATTAGGAATTTTTAGTTATAAATCTTACATACGCCTGTGGTTTAGAATTCCAATGGTGTTGTTTTGGGTTTTCTCTACTTTTAAAATTATTAGGAATTTTTAGTTATAAATCTTACATACGCCTGTGGTTTAGAATTCCAATGGTGTTGTTTTGGGTTTTCTCTACTTTTAAAATTATTAGGAATTTTTAGTTATAAATCTTACATACGCCTGTGGTTTAGAATTCCAATGGTGTTGTTTTGGGTTTTCTCTACTTTTAAAATTATTAGGAATTTTTAGTTATAAATCTTACATACGCCTGTGGTTTAGAATTCCAATGGTGTTGTTTTGGGTTTTCTCTACTTTTAAAATTATTAGGAATTTTTAGTTATAAATCTTACATACGCCTGTGGTTTAGAATTCCAATGGTGTTGTTTTGGGTTTTCTCTACTTTTAAAATTATTAGGAATTTTTAGTTATAAATCTTACATACGCCTGTGGTTTAGAATTCCAATGGTGTTGTTTTGGGTTTTCTCTACTTTTAAAATTATTAGGAATTTTTAGTTATAAATCTTACATACGCCTGTGGTTTAGAATTCCAATGGTGTTGTTTTGGGTTTTCTCTACTTTTAAAATTATTAGGAATTTTTAGTTATAAATCTTACATACGCCTGTGGTTTAGAATTCCAATGGTGTTGTTTTGGGTTTTCTCTACTTTTAAAATTATTAGGAATTTTTAGTTATAAATCTTACATACGCCTGTGGTTTAGAATTCCAATGGTGTTGTTTTGGGTTTTCTCTACTTTTAAAATTATTAGGAATTTTTAGTTATAAATCTTACATACGCCTGTGGTTTAGAATTCCAATGGTGTTGTTTTGGGTTTTCTCTACTTTTAAAATTATTAGGAATTTTTAGTTATAAATCTTACATACGCCTGTGGTTTAGAATTCCAATGGTGTTGTTTTGGGTTTTCTCTACTTTTAAAATTATTAGGAATTTTTAGTTATAAATCTTACATACGCCTGTGGTTTAGAATTCCAATGGTGTTGTTTTGGGTTTTCTCTACTTTTAAAATTATTAGGAATTTTTAGTTATAAATCTTACATACGCCTGTGGTTTAGAATTCCAATGGTGTTGTTTTGGGTTTTCTCTACTTTTAAAATTATTAGGAATTTTTAGTTATAAATCTTACATACGCCTGTGGTTTAGAATTCCAATGGTGTTGTTTTGGGTTTTCTCTACTTTTAAAATTATTAGGAATTTTTAGTTATAAATCTTACATACGCCTGTGGTTTAGAATTCCAATGGTGTTGTTTTGGGTTTTCTCTACTTTTAAAATTATTAGGAATTTTTAGTTATAAATCTTACATACGCCTGTGGTTTAGAATTCCAATGGTGTTGTTTTGGGTTTTCTCTACTTTTAAAATTATTAGGAATTTTTAGTTATAAATCTTACATACGCCTGTGGTTTAGAATTCCAATGGTGTTGTTTTGGGTTTTCTCTACTTTTAAAATTATTAGGAATTTTTAGTTATAAATCTTACATACGCCTGTGGTTTAGAATTCCAATGGTGTTGTTTTGGGTTTTCTCTACTTTTAAAATTATTAGGAATTTTTAGTTATAAATCTTACATACGCCTGTGGTTTAGAATTCCAATGGTGTTGTTTTGGGTTTTCTCTACTTTTAAAATTATTAGGAATTTTTAGTTATAAATCTTACATACNAATTAAACTGGTTGTACGTACATTCTACGGAAGATGTGAAATTACTTTTTATTGATGTATTACGTAAAGTAAGTATCTAATCTAAATCTTCTGTTATTAACTACATCCAAGTCTTCTGGGTTTCTTATTCCATACCCGAGTCATGTATCACTCTTTTTTTCTCATACATAATTTATCATCTAGGTTTATTAAATTATAAAATTGGTTTGAAATCCCTGAAATTTTGTGTTTTCAGCAGTCTCAGTAAAATAATGAGACCTCACGGCTGGTAGGTAACTAATGTTTTATAGATATGTTTGGAAATCTGGAAATTTGCGATTGTTGCTGTTTTTAAAAGTTGCTATTCTCATTTCATTGGTGGAAAAAATGTTGCTTCCAAAAGGAATCATTATGTTAATTTTCCTATTATAATCTTAGGTCCATGACATCATCGGAAATATAACTAAATTTTATTGAGGTTTGCTCACTGGCTCTTGGGTCTAAGAAAACGTTTCTTCTGTCAATTGATTTCAAAATAATATTTTTAGTTAACTTATATTTCCCTTAGCGCTTATTGTCCTGGACTTTCTCGTCAGGTGGAACCTAACTTGCTCTTGTTTTTCTCACTGCGTTAGCTATTCGCTTTGATTGAATTCTGTTCCATAATCATGCGGCCGAATTTCCGCATCTTGCTTTTGTCTTGCCTTCTTGGTTTACCCTTCTCCTTAATTTTCCAGCGAGTTCCACGTTCTCCCACCCTCTCGGACCCTCCTCCAACTTTTGGGAAAGACACGTAGCAATGCGTGTGAAACAGAGTGTTTGCGGTGGATGTAGCGTGCGGGTGCGAAAGAGGGACCTTGTGGCACTCGCATTCATCGAGGAAGTTCTCCTTCCACGAGAGCCTCTCTTTCTCTTTGTCACCCCGTCTCACTATATCGGGAAAGTTCCAACTTCTTTCTCCTCTCCTTTTCTCTCTCTCTCTTATCCCACAGAAAGACTTTCCTCAAGAAGAAAACTTTGTTCCCCTTTCAACTGCCTCCTTACAGATCCTAACGCCTCTCCCCCTTTCTCACTCCATTATCTCTTTCTCTCATGCAGCGACAACCTCTTCAAAAAACCAGCCCCAAGTCCCGCATTATCCCAGCCGATTTTATCCCAAAGATTGAATTATTTTTTCTCTCTTTTTCCGTTCTTTCTCGCGATCAGAGTTATTCCTTTGTTTCATTTGATTTTTTTCCCAGTCGAGGATACTTATCCGCATTTTCAAACGGTCCATATTGGATTTGACGGTTTTACTTTATTTTAATAGGGTTCCGTTGAATGTAACGCCAGATATGCAAATTTTATCCGAGTTATCTTAGAACAATTTTTAGTGTTATAATTGTCACTCTAGTTCCCATCTGGTAGAAGGTTAAATTATATAGAAATAAAAGCGCTTAAATTATATCGAGATCTATATGGTAATTAAATCAACCTGAAATTGCAAATTTTATGAAAATTTGGCCCTCCATCTTAAGAATACGCTTTTCTTCATTACAAATCGTCAAATAGGCGGTGAAATAGCTTTTCTCATTGGTAACTCACAGATAGAGTAAAATTTATCTTCCTAATTTATCTTTAAAATCATGAAATCATAATCTTTTATCAATGAAAGCTTAAAATTGAAGCTTCGTTCCATTGGTCAATACGGTAAATAAAATAAAAGCGTTTTTACATTTTATGTGAAGGATTTTTTAGTGATATTCCCTGCCTGACATTTTCATACAAGAAGAATGAGAATTTTGCGTTTTATTGAGACCTTGGTGGCTGAGTCAAGTAGGAAATTCGAAAGTCACTCTGCTTATACATTCATCTGTTAGACTCTTCTATAACTCTGACAGACGTGACTCACCCTTTTTATGGAAATGGTCGGTCTCAATCTTTACGTATAAGACATTCAAGTCACCAAATGCAGAATAATAAAACTAGCTGTATTAACATCAGTAATGTTGGCGATGAACAAACTATAATCACAAATTAGGGAATTCTTCAACTTTGTAAATCTTCCCGTAAGTTTTAGAAATACCTCTGAATTTGATGAACGAAATTTTTGTTTTTGTTGGATAATTTCCACGTATGATAATATTTCATTTAAATACTATGCAGTTTACTCATACTCGGAGTGAGCATCCCTTTTAATTACATTTTTACAGCGAGATTTAGAAAACAGTTTCGCCCTCCTTTCACGAAGCGCGATGTAATTAATTAGCGACTTGCGTCGGAAAAGAAAATTTATGGACATGCTCTTAAGGATGATTACTGCGGCGCGCTGCAGCTCAAGATAGTTAATTCATCAATTTCCATTATTTTCCTCGCCGGAAAGCTCAACTGCGTCCCCTTGGAGAGCCGCTAGGAAGTGGAGGTGCCTAGGAAGATTAAATATCCGCAGGACTTCGGAAGTTTTCCCAGAAGTAATAGTTAAGAATGCCTCCTGAAGAATTTTGTTTCATCTGTATAAGGAAGCGATTTTAAAGTTGGATTTTTAAAAGAATTCCTTGAAAATAAGACATCTTCTAATACTCTTGCTTAAAAGTCTCATCTTGGAACTTAGTTTCGTAAAAATTTTGTTTTAATAAGGAAAAGCAGTTTTAAATGTTTAAATTCATCGTTAAAGCACCTTTGTTTAAAAATTAATGGAATGATAATCACGAATTTATTAATTATTTTGAATGTGAAAGAGCTATAAAGATTTAACAAACGTGTGACCATATTTGTCAGTTTTCATGTTCTTAACTGTTTCAATCGTCTATACAAGACTTTGGCCTTTGTTTTATTTTCTAGGTCATTTAGTTTGTTTGAATACCTGTCATAAGTAAAATATCAGAGTATGAGACTAAAATATGAAGTCGTAGTAGTAGCATTGTTAAAAAGTGCTTCGACAGGTTAGGTCTTTTCGAACGTTGGCCCCCACCGGGAATCGAACCCGGGATCGCTCTTACCGAAGTCGAACGCTTGCCCTTTCGGCTGTCCGGGAGCCCACGTAAAGTCTTTCCTCCCCCAAAGATGGACCAGCTGCACATAAGAAAATGCGTATCTAAGGAAAGGAAGATAAATATGATGGAAAAAGGAAAGATATTTACGCTTTTTAAGAGTTATTACGACAGCCCTTCATTTTAAGTGAGCATTGCGTTTTAATGTTACACGCTTTATATGTTACATACGAAAGAGTTGATTTTCGGCGAATCGTGTACCATCAAATTTGAGAGATAGCATTGCGTAATAGTGCCGTAAGTCTGTCGTCTTTGTCATAGGATACGCCGATCGGAGTATGAAAATGGCGAAATGAACGGAGAAACGATTCTATAGAAAATGGGAGAAATAATAGTTTGGAGCTAGTGAGAGTTGGATGTGCCATATTGCGAGCGTCCATTGTGTCTGAGTACTCCGTCGTCGAACTTTGTTCCGCCGTTCCGAACTTTCTGACTTAAACACGAAAGTGTGGGGCATTCTAAATAAACAGGTTGGCGAATTAAGGCAGAAATAGAAAAACGAATGCCGGAGGGAACGTAATTCCGCTGCAACAAACTCATTCACCGTCTATTTCCCCTGTTTTGCTCCATTTTGTCATCTCTGACGCAGCTGCCAAAATAAATCGAAAAAAGAAACAAAAGAATCGCGTTAAAACCCCTCGATGTCGTTGATGAATATGCGAGGATGATGATTGTAGTGTTTTCCCAAAATGCCGATTCTTTGGAAGAAGATACAGTTTAGATAAACTACGTCTCCAAATTAGGGAAGATGGAAATAAGAGCGTTTGAATGAATGGCGCCCTCTCTTTTAAACGAGTTGTAATTCAATTAATCCTCGGAATCCTTCAGTTTTATCGAGTTGGGATTCAACTCTCTCGCACGGAAACTCAGTCACGACCAGTTTAAAAAGTTTAATCGCCGTTCGAAATTCTGCGGGAATTGTATTTTGCGCTCATCCAACCGATTTTTGTCAACCAAAAATTGGACCATTATATTCTCGAAAACGCGGTTGATGAAGCTAAAACAATGAGTCCGCCTCGAATAAAACGTCGCGATTTATTTTTCCCGCGGATTCGTATTCAGTTCAGAGCCGGTGAAAGTGAAATAATACCCATATAAAATTGAGCGTGCTCCGTGCTTGAAATTCTCTTTTATGCGATTCTTTCGGAGCGACCCAAAAACTAGCATAAAGGGTGCGCTTAATGGAGCTTTTTTTTACGAGAAAAACATTGCTTTTCCTGAACATTTGGTTGGTGATTTACGGGAAATGCACGTGATCGTTTTTCAATCTGAAATCTTCTTTTCGACGATGTCATTAGTCTGTCATCAATTTTTTTAGGGAATGAGGATGAGCATAATGGTAAAATTCATGTCCATACATAAATGGATTTTAAAAGAATATCTTTTAATGTTGCAACTGCAAGGCAATTGATATAAATCATTTCCCAGACTCAACTTTCGGTGTACACGGTAATTCGACTCGAATAATTCTTTAGCCGTATTGTATGAACTTATCGAGAATCTAACCTAATTATTTCATGTAATGACTTCGACTTGTAAACCTGGAATACAATCAAAGCTATGTCTGCACAGTGATACCGCGGCTTATGATCGATCCGGCTGACGAGTCTTTTGTCTTACGAGATCTTTTAAAGTAGGATTACTTAGGCTAATGGATACATATTCGGACAGCAAATATTTCAAGGTATGCTCACATATGCAAGCATGCATAAGTATATAAAAAATCACTAAAACATTGAATGCTGCTCATGTTTGAGTGGTACTAATTTCACGATTCCTCTTTTCAGTTCACGTTCACGCATTATTTAATCGTTGTTAACTCGTTCTCTCGCGGTAATGTCAGATTTTGAGAAAATACTTCATTTTCCACTGGGTAGTGTGCTTTTTTTGCATTTGCAATGAATTGTTCTTTCCATTTGATTAGTTATGTTTTTTCTATCATGTAAATTATTTAGTTTTATTTTTGGTTTTTGGAAGTTTTTTTATTGGTTTATTCAACAGCATATACCAATTTTCTTAGTAACTATAAAAATAAAGAACACAAATAACGCCACAGTAGCAAATCACATCTAGCATCACAAATTATTAGTTATAAATTATAAGTAATCACAAATAATGAGAAGTATAAAAAGTCACAAATAATAAGGCAGATCGATTCAAGAAGAAGATGTATTCAAAGAGCATTCTGTAACGATAAAAAGAAGTGAAAAATATCGATATGACTGAGGCTCGAACCAAAATCTCTGTTTTTTGTGAAAGTATACAAAAAAGGCTAGAATAGGTTTATGTATTATAGAATTCCAATAGGTTAACATGTCTACCCTGAAAAGTGGGAGTCTTGGGTTTAAGTGACAGTCATGCCACTATTTTCGAATTTACTCCTGAGGTTTAAGGTCCTCTGCTCGCAAAGTTTAAACCTTTCCCTCATAATTGTTAGCTTTCTGTAATATAGTATACCTTCCGATTGTTTACTTATTACTGTATTTAGTGAATATATCGGTGATTTTGAATTTATTCTCTGAAAAAGGAAATGTTTCCTAGCATTCTTTTCTGATTCTGATTATATCAAGTGATTTATTGTTGTAAAATATAATTATATGTTTCTGTCGCTTTCATCATCAAATCAGAAGTCCCCATCCCGGACTATCTCCTGTCGTTACCTCACAATTCTCCTTATGTAATCCAATTGCAATTTTCAAATTGCGAATTCAGTATACTCATGCTCTTCTCCCTTGTGAACTTACATTTACTACCACACAACAAAGCGGGCCCAGGAAGACATTTTTATGATCCCGTTTCGGCAATTCCTCACGTCTAATCATTGCTGCTGAGCAATCTTTCTTCTTATCCTCCAACAGCGATAGGAGTTTTCGTCCTCCGATTTTTGAAATCAAATGTGTACTCTTCATTGCGCGAGATCACTTTTGGCCATCGGGTCAGGAACAATCGAGAATTCGTAGATATCGTAAATTATTCCTCTGGAGCAAAGTCGATATCTGGTTTCCATGTTTCCACGTGGCGGTCCATTTCCTCGTTATTTTATTATTTTTCCCTCCCCTCGCCCGCGGAGACCGCACACGAGAGATTTCTCGTAAAATATGGACGCGGCATGTAAATGACGTAGGAGCTTTCGCATGCTGGAGACAAAGTATCTTTGATGCTGAGAAATGGCAGGGGGAGAGAGGATCGCATATACACGGCGAAGATAAAGTAACGACTCGTACATATTTCTCGCGAAATGAGCTTGATATGTCCGCGTTGAAAAATATTTCCTCCTCTGCAAATATTTCTCACAGCCCCAAGAACTTCTATTACGTTTCTTCCCTTAACATTTCCCTCCTTTTTCATTTCTTTCACTTTCCCCCCATCCCCCGCCCCTGGTCCACAGAAAGATTGATTCGAGGCATGAGTGATGAGAATTTCCCTCAGAATAACTTGAGCATTCTTCCCTTTTACCTTCGTCTCTCTCTCCGTATCATCCCATCCGAAAAGTTTTCCGCTTTTCATTGCGACTTTCGATTTCCGGCCTTAGGAACGTTTCGCTTTATGAAAATATGAAAAGTTCATACGTTACGTCCCCGTGGCTCGTAAAGTTTTTTAATATTCTCGTGAACGAATTGTGCAGTATTCAGTATATTAATGGTTTCTGTCATTGATTTGTAAGAATTATAATATCTGGCGGAGTCTAGTCTATCATTCCACATTTGGAAAAATTCTGATAAATTTGCAAGAATGGACCTTTTCAGTATATTAGTCTTATAACATTTGATTGATTTTTAATTTTTAAATATATGTTTGCTAATTTTAAACAATCTTGGATAAAGAAAGCGGTGCCATTGTTAGATATTCTGCTCTTTTTCATTTTCAGAAATCATTTACTAATTTCTTGTGCAACCAAAAACAAACAAAGCAAATTTAATTGGAATTCGCGACAAAAATTAATTAGGCTATCAAAAAATAAACAAAGACAGAAATTGAATAAAAATCAGCGAATGACGATGT
>KZ308134.1:733430-787605 GCA_000376725.2 Ladona fulva | reverse complement strand
GACTGTATGCTGAGAAGGTGCAAGTCTAGTTTAACTTACAATAACTTTTTTTTGGAATACAAAATTATAGTTAATAATTTTCTAAACAAAGGTGATTATATTCTGATAATGAGCATGGTGTCCTGCCTATGATTGAATATTTAAGTCTTATTTTAAAATTCAGGCACTTGCATTTTAAGCATACGGTAAATGAGATTGCTAGATTTGTAATAATTTTTGAAATTATCTTAAGACGTAATAAACATTTAATGTCTCAGGTATTCCACACTTTACCTTGAACATTGGTTTCAAATATTTACTAAACATTTACTTAAATTTTTAACTTATGATTTCAACCTTAACTCCCGTGAATTTCTGTAATTGCTGAACGTATCTTATGCTCTACTTATATCTATTGCGTGGAAGCTTTTCTATAAGCTTAGTCCGAAATCCCACAGCAAATACTCATTCAATTTTCAGCAGTTTGTGTGATTCGTGCGTAACATATATTGATTTTACGCTTGTAAATATTGGCAACGCTCTCCAAAGGTACATACTTAAATCGCTCTTCTCTCACCTTTCCCACGGTGGTGGACAAGAGACAGTAAATAAGGGAATCTCAGCCCACAAACACTAAACCAATCATTGCAAATTAACTCCCCTTTGTGTCACTCTAGGAGTTCAAAACTAGCAACCCCTCGGGTGATTAGTAAAACGTAAATTATTCACTGTACCTTTAACATTTGACAAGTTGGGTGTATACTGTTTCCATGCGAGAACCTACTCAGTACAATCACTAATTGCGACCTCATAATAATCATATGCAGATTATTTATTTGACTTTCATTCGCAGGAGCACGCCCGTTTCTGATTAATCAATTTCTGTTCTGAAACCTGATCTGAACGTCTACTAGTAGGTCGACCGGGATGGAAATATTGACCACCAAGAGAGTAGAATAGTCCGTTGTTTATGGAGAGTGGAGCTGTGTAGGACAACGGGGGTTTCATGGTCGATAGCCCCTATCTGCCTAGTTTTATTCCTGGCAACTGTCATCATCGATCCCATACTAATGCGACCACTGCGAACGATTTTGAGTGTTCTTCCACTACCCGAATGTCACGAGTCAGAAGTTTTAGTCGGGTTGGTGATGACTTGTTTTTTGTTCGAACTAGGAAGGAATCATGCCTCGTTTGCACTTTTCTCGTGTATGAATTAGAGAAAAAAACATTGGTATTATTAGGTTTGAAAGGTCCTGTTTGTGTTTTGAAACTGAGAACAATTGTTCTAATATTTTCTTTTTTATGATTTGCGTGTTTTTTTTATCGACACCAATTTATATCCTGATAATTGATAATCTTTCGGCCAATTTTATCTTTTTAAATGGTCCAGTACCTAAGATATTGAATGCTTTACGCAATACAAGCACACTTATGAAAATAATCAATTCCTTAGGGCAAATCATTATATTTCGATCTTAGCGGAAAAAATATCTGTTTATTATACATCTACCGGTAGTTTATTTACCTTTCGTCCACATTTACAACTATGTATGTACCCTGCAAGACACCTTTCAGTATGCGGCAGGGGTTGCATGCGCCATGACTCTACTTTCCTTCTCGATTACCTTCGCATATCGTTCGCGGAAAAAATAAATTCTAGAGGCGACTTGTGCAAGCATTTACTTCCCTGATTTTTCTTCCGGTATCAGAACGGTCTATGTAATAGAAAGGACGCATAATATCAGCTATATCTTTTAAAAGCGTACCTTCTCTAAATTTATCGAGTAAGTGAAACTTTTGTTTAAGTTTTCTTTAGCCTATAGATTTCCATCCTACGTCTTGAAGCATCTGGTTAAGGCTCATTAATTTGCTGTTTATTTAAGAAATCATATTAGTGAAAAGTGAATTGTTGGAAACTTGGATTTTTTTATTATTACTTAAAGCATCCTGAATCTACGAGGAAGGCAAGGACTAACTACTACTTAATTTTCCTAGACGTCTTATCCCCTCTTCGAAGTTTCTTTTAACTATCGGGATAGGCGTTTAGTATCCAACCAGCCTGATAACCATACAAAACAGACGTAAAGAGGAACAAATTCTGGAATACGAATCTAATAATATGATTCAATATTGAAGATTACGGTATGGAATAAAATAAAAAGCTTTTCTTCTTCGAAGTAATTTTAAAAATTTGAATTATTTATTTATTTATTTTCATCTTCACTGCAATTTGGCCTTTTAGCCAGGTGGCAGTGCTGGAGGGGAGCATAACATATTAAACATAGGATTGCCCGGCATTTGCCCAAGGACGGTAGGGAAACCCCTCCAAAAACCTCCCGTAGGCAATACATTACATAAGACACATACAATTAAGTACATACACAGTTAGAGCTACATAAAGATATGTACATTTAGATTTAGCTTATCATAGAAGGTTAAACTTAGATAATGACATGGAAAAAATTATAATAATACAATACAAGGATAATATTGTTAGTGAATAAGCTAGCTTACATGGTAGATAGTCCATATAGTCATGTACATAATATTAAGTTATAATTCAAGAGGCTAATTCTACACACTATAAAGTTACATAAAATTAAATTCCAGCTTTAAACTATGGAAGATTAATGATTAAAAATAGATTTAAGCTTATTTTTAAAAATTTTTACATTTTTCGGCATTGGAATGAGAACTTCTCCAGCTAAAGCGTTCCATTCTCTAATACCCCTATTAACGAATGAGTATTTCGCGATATCTGTTTTCTGTTCGCGTTCTTTGATTTTTAATTCATGATTGCCTCGTCCTATATAGCTAGGGAGCTTAAACCTGGATTTCAGTTCGTCCCACCCCTCCGCGGAATTCCATGCTTTGTACATCCCGGCTAATCTAAATATTTTCCGTCTCGACTCTAATGATTCCCACTTCAAATGAGCTAGCATTCTACTTACACTTTCTGTTTTCTTGTGTTTGCCGACTACGTACCTAGCTGCTTTCCTTTGTACACCTTCGAGCTTCTTAATAAGGCCTGTTTCGTGAGGATCCCATACACTCGTTGCGTATTCTATAATCGGCCTGACCAGTGATTTGAACGCTCTTTCTCTTACTCCTTTCCCACTCCGTTTTAGGCTCCTCATTACAAAATGGAGATTCCTGTAAGCCTTTGCGACTATGTTCTCGACGTGCTTTCCCCATTTAAGGTTCTCGGTTAGCTTGACACCTAGATATTTGCATTCGGTCACAGCAACAATGTTTTCGTTGTTAAGGGAGTAGCAATGCTGTATTATAGACTTTCTCCTGGAGAACTTGATATGCTTACATTTACTAACATTAATTTCCATCCCGTTTACTTTAGTCCACTCGGCTAATTGATTCAAGTCATTTTGTAGAAGTTCGCGATCCTGAGCCTCCGTTATACGCCTATATAATATGCAGTCGTCGGCAAATAATCTAATTTCGGACTTAATATTCGTTGGGAGGTCATTCACATAAATAAGGAATAGCAATGGCCCGAGAACGCTACCTTGTGGAATGCCTGAAGTAATATCTATCTCTTTAGAGAAAACATCTCCGATTCTAACTCTCTGTTTCCTCTTTTTTAGGAAATTTTGTATCCAGTCAGTAACCCGATGGTCAATATTTAAATTACGGATCTTGGCAATAAGTAAGTCGTGAGGTACTTTATCGAATGCCTTTGCTAGGTCGATAACCACCGCATCGATTTCGTCCCTGATATCCATGGTTTCTGAAATATCTTGTACGAGTCCTAGGAGCTGTGTTTCACATGAGAACCCCGATCTGAATCCGTGTTGTCTCTTACTCAGCCAGTCGTTTTCTTTCCAAAATACCCGAATGTGATCTGCTATAATTTTCTCCATTACTTTGCAAACCTGTGACGTTAGGCTGATCGGTCTGTAGTTGTCTAACAATGATTTTAAGCCTCCTTTGTGAACTGGGATTATGTTCGCTTTTGTCCAATCTTCAGGAATAGAATTGTTATTTAGCGTAGCAATGAAAAGTGTTCTTAGATAAGGAACAATCGCATTATTTCCTAATTTTATCGCGTCACTGGGAATATCGTCTGGACCCTTCGATTTCCTATTTTTTAGTTTTTGAACCTTTCGCAAAATAATTGAATTTGAAATTTCTAAATAATTTGGGCAACTATCTCCTGCGAGAACGTTCACTTCCCTCAATGGTTCGTCTACTCCCTGATGGCCTTTGTTAAATACTTGTGAGAACCATTTATTGAATTCTTCCGCTATGTCTTCATTTAGCGTTAGATTATCTCCGTATGTAGAATTTATTGCGTGCACATAATTCCTATCCCCTTTTCGTCTGCGCAAGTATTTGTATACTTCATTAGGATTCCCTGAGTCGAGAGTATTTGTGACATATACTTCCTCCGCAAGTACTTTTTCCTTTGCCAGTTCTTTAACTAACTCTTTATACCTTTCCAATGAACTTGAATCGCAATCTTTTCTTTTATGTGCAACCCTAACTTTCTTTTTGAGCGACCTAATTTTTCTGGTGTAATACTCAGGATCTGGATTGTTTTTTATACGCTTCTTAGGAACATATATATTGATACCCCTGAAAATAATGTCCTTAAGTCTCTGCCACATCTCTTCAACCGAACTTCCTTTGCTTGCCCACTCTGAATAGTTACGACGTAGGTATTCCTGGAAGCCGATGTTATCTGCTTTACCGTACTGAAAAATTTCAAAATTTTTTGGGGCCGGCGTCCATTTGGGCGAATCCCATTTTAAAACAAGTTCTACTGCCTCTGAGAGAAAAGTGCGTTAATGAATGAACGTATATTCAGAATAAAGTAACTTAACACAAAATAAACCAGTGTTTATGAACAAATTGTTATTAAATTAGTTTTATAATTGTGTAGGATATGATACCTTCCGAGAATACAAGATTCCTTGCCCCTAATTCTAAATGGTTGTTCATCTGCATTCGGTGGACAAGGCTTTATTCCTGGTGGAATTTCAGTTTTCCTTAGAAAGATAAGCCTTAGGTAGTACATCCGGTTATAAAATAAGTATCATTGTTAGGGTTAGCCGTCATATCGCCTATGAATACCATTATTGTGTGGTGGTCCCAACGAAAAGGAGCAATGGCAAAAAGAGAGGAATTAATACATTTTCATATTACGTGTATTCCCGAGGTTAACATTTACGCTGGCAAGGATTTGCGCTTGTACCGTTAACTGAAAGGAAAACGAGAGGAGGTAAGGAGATGGGGAAGAGAATTTTTTTTTCATTTAGGTGAAGGTATGATGGGGTGAGGGAGGGAAGTAAGTGGTCAAGCGGTCACCCTCTTCCCGTCGCCCTTAACCTCTCCGACACTTGGAAGGACTCGGTTGAGTGGCGACCTTCCTGCGTAAAGGGTCGCCCCCGAGAAACGGGAGCCCTGAAGAGGAAGCGAGGTGTTGAACTTGTAATTGGAAGGGGATGAAAGTTTCGGGCACATTAGGAAGTTTCCATAGACCATGATCAAAAGCGATGTATTTGACAGCGCCGTCAAGGACCTCGCGGGCAGGCGACAAAGTTGGTTTTAATCGAATTTTCTTCGTCGGTCCGACCGTCATTTGTTTATTCTTCCCGGTTTATTTTCGCGCCAGATGAAACGAGCCACCGAATTCCATTACCTCTGGTTGATTTCCGTCGGGTCGCCGCCGAAGGATTTTTATCTCCGGCAACCTATTTCGCATTCGGACTCGTAATCGGTTATTGTAATCAGGTGGCGGAAGTTAATTAAGCTGGGATGGGATGCATTAATTGGACAGGGTCGGGTGATTTAATCGGAATTGTTTGCAGAAGCCATTCGAAGAGCTTTTCGAACCGTTTTTGAGCCCCGGGGTAATGGAAGGGGAGATCTTATTCAGGCGGGTCAACTCGGACGATGTGAAAGGTGGCAACTCGTCCGCGAAGGTATGCGAATGAGTTGGCTAGGCCGCTCGTAGTCCGGATTTAAATCGCAAATAGGTTTTCCTCAACAAGGGAAGAGTTGTTTATTTTCGGCTCCCGGTAGGACGCTATAATTCGATGTAAACAGGCCAAGTAGCGCCCGGGATTCAACGATATCCACAAAAAATGTACATTTCATATACACCGCTCGAAGCTCGTTCTCTTTGCACCAATTATCCCCTAAAAGTTTGGTCAACAGAAGGGTAGTAGACAACAGAAACGATTAACTCTTTCCCCCTCCCTTCAAGCGGTGTAAAGGTCACCTAAATGTTAATATTTGCATAGTTAACTCAGCTCTATCTGCAGTTTTTTACTGCAGTGTATCTAATCCCGGAAGGTGATACAAACTTCTATTTAAAGTAACTATGGGACGTTTGAAAATATGATTCGCTTATTCAACGAGGAATGTCTGCCGTTTATCATTTATCGATGAAAAAATATTTTATGAATTATTTAAGTTACCAGATTAATTTTTTCCAGATTTTATTTTGTTTCCCTCCTACACAGGCGATGCTCCAATTCGAAAAAGGAATAAATCAAAATTTTCTCTGTTTCACATTTCGTGTATGAAATTGACCGTTTTATGCCATATTAAACTATTTCAAGTGCGAGTAAATCTTTACCATGCAATCTAATGTTGGAAACACGCTATTTCCTATTCTTTTAGTCATCTGCCAAGTCTTACAGAATAAAAAGTTCGTTGTTCTTTTCTCGCTTAAAATTTTAAATACTATATGAGACTCGCATTTAGGATTACTTTTACTGATATTTCGTTTCGTTTTTCATAAACTATCGCTGACTTGTATCCCTGATAGTTGTATTGGAGCTATGAGAAATATGTTTCATTAATATATATATTTCCTATAATTATGCAGTTCAGATTCGTGGTTGCCACCAACATAGTCTTCTCGTTGGCACTTGAGCGTAGGGTGTGTCCTTAGGGTTTTGCTAATCATGCAATTCAACAGGGATCTTACATTGAATATGTTAATCATATATTAACTGAGACTAGATTTGGTGAATGGTAAATTACCGAATATATCGCTAATTCCGTTTCCAGGATTGATTTCGTATTCTGTTCGTTGGAATCTACTGGTATGATGTTTGGGACTTGGTCTTAGTCGTACGATACGATAAAGCAGCTGGTTTTAGATTCATGAGCTAATAAAGCCAATTTATGTTTGTTCTGATGTGATAAAATATTTCATTATTTGTGAACTTAAACCCAAGGCTTTTGTAATAACGCACGTCTCTACTTAACAGTTATAAATCTCGTTTGTTCGTTAAGTCCTGCTAAATAGCTTCTCTCTGTTGAAATATCGAGTTTCCATGTGACCATATTGAAAATCATCGCCATTATTCCTAATTTTCCAACCTACCGCTGTTATTTAAGTGCTATTAAAAGTAATCGCTGAGATATGATCCCGCGTAAGCCTGGTATCTTGTTCTCTTGGAATTCGCAGTTGGGAATGAGCTCCACTTTAAGGCTTTCATATTTGCTTACAGTAAGAGTCTGTGTGGTCTGCATGCCGCAGGTCTTTTATCGCAAAGAGGAACATCGACGGCTGCTTCCTCCTCTAAAAGAGGGATTCGATGCTAATGGTTTTGCGGGATCTGCCTATTGTATCCTTTCTCCACCTCTCCTCAGAAAACTAATTCTACCTCTTAACTCACCTATGACTTCTTTCATTCTTTGTCGAGGGAGAGTGGGTTTCAGCAGTGGGAGGTAACCCCAGGATTATTTTAGCAAAATGTCATCAAGGGAATGCCAGCTTATTGAAGATTTTGTGGTTTGCAATTTCGTAGAAATTGAGCACGAATTGTTTAGATAATGTTCAATACGCAATGTGGAAGTTAAAAAAATCTTAGAGGGAACACCTTATGTATACAAAGTCTTTCAATAAGTATATAAAATAAGAGCACGAAGAGAGATCATACTCTCTTTTCAAGAAGGAAACGTCTTGAAGATAAATTCTTTATTTCGGCGACATTGGGACGAAGAAGTCTCCTCCAATCATGACGGTTATGATGAACATCCTCACTATGTTGTTTTATTTTATTGAACATTATTTTCCTCTTTGGTTTAATTTATACCACCGTAAAAATCTTTTATGTTATGTAAATTATCTTTCCTTTCTGTTATATGTGTTACTAATTCCTCATCATAAAATAGTCGAAGGTCTTTTATAAAAGTTCCGAGTTTATAATTAGAATATAATTCTATATAAAACCTTGGAAATACGTAATAATTCGCAATATCCCATTGGAAAATTCTTTAATTTCTTTAAAATTCCAAGTACTTGATTTAATAAATAAGTATTACGTAGTTTCAAAGGTTCTTTCTAGAAGACCTTTTGGATTTCAACTCCGTGAAAAGTGTACAAGGATCGCGAAAAAATCGGCTTCTCCGACGGCGAAACATCGCAGCAGTAAATGTTACAATTTTAACATGTTCAGTAGCAAGAATCGATAACCGAGGATAGATGCTTTTTATTCTTCATATTCGTGCTTTCACAGAGAAAATCACGAGTAAAAATAATAGAACAATTAAAACCTGGAATCGGAGTTGAAACTTTGCTATTATGAGTTCTTGTTTTATTCGTGGAATGTAGTATTCCATTCGAAATTGTGAGAATTTTAACGAAATAAAGTATATAGTCGCCACGTGGGAAGCCAAAATTGAGCTCTAAATGGCCAGCGTTTTATTTTCAATCGGCCGATTGAAGAAAGAAAGGAATCAAAAAGGAAAACTTTCATATAAGTATGCAGGTGTAATATATTTTTATTTATCGAATTATACAATTATATTGCCATAATATTTTTAAGATAAATGCGACGCTTTGGTATATTTATCTGTCAATTTACTTTCGGCTTATTCCGCTTGAATGCATCCAAACATTTTTTAATAAATAGTTTTTTTAGAGTTTACGCAGAAAAGGTAAGGTAATTCAGGTAAACACGAAAGGTAAATTTTTTCATAGTATCCATACACAGTGCCAGTAGTATCTCGTCTTTTTGAAATGGTTATTCTTAATGTCACAGCTGCCTAATTCAAAACATTGTGTCAGTTATGGACGAATTTTTCACTAGAATGGATCTGTAATGTGCAATGAAGACTAGAATTTCGTGACCATTATTTTTTTCTACCTTGGTGGTACTGAGATCAGACCTAATCAGAAAACGCGATGAATAAATTCTTAATGATATTTTGAAGAACCCGAAGGAGATGGGTGGAAGTGAACTAAATTTATCATCACTGTTCTTGCATCATCGAAGTAAACACCATAAATTTTTGGAAACTTTTCCGTCTCTATTGCGAAACGAGAATAAAATGTCTTAATTATTCTTCGCTGAGCACTGATAAGCGACGCTGATGTGCAGCAGTTGATTAATCACGCGTCCGCAAGGGACTCGAAAAGTAGAGCGGCGAAAAGCGCGGTTTTATTTACGGTACGGTGCGCCCTCTCGTGTGACGTAAGTACCGTTCCTTCCTCCCACGTGGCATTAAATGGTAATGAGGTGATTGCTTTTTCTGCCCTTAGTATCCTCAATGGCTCTCGTCGCATTGGGAAAGATCATGGGGTGAATACAACAGAGAATGGGTATCGCGCAGATGGAATTTTACGGAAGTGCTGAATGCTAATCGAAGGTTGGATGAAACGTTGAAAATGATCACTTAAGGAGCACGGTGGTTTGTTTATTAGGCGCCTATATTCCGTAATTTATAGAATGTGAACTAATTTACATGAAAAACTAATCCAAGAGAGAAACTTCGTATTTTTCCACAGGATATTTTATCTGCGGTCGATTTCACAAGCGTACTTGCATCTTTAGGCACAGAAATACAATCCAAGTATATATAAAAAAAATAAAGAGTAAAAAAGTCTAAGTTTCGTTCTCATGATGTCTTTAACTATTGCTTCTATTAAATTAAACTTAAAAGTTTGATTTTTTTCACATGAAAGTATTCGAGTAATAATTAATAACTATTCAGTATACTTTTGGAATTATTTTATAAGAAAATATTTAATAGTTAGTGTACTTTAGAATTTAAAAATTTTCTGTGCTTATATTTTAATTATACATAAGAGAAATTAAGGTAATCTCTCAAGACAACAGCTGCTGCGGTTTTTCAGCTTTGAGTCGGTAGTAAATTAATTTCATATGTTTATTTTTGCTAGAAAAAAATCTGACTCATTTTCATTATTTCCGTTAATGTACAAAGTCTTAAACTTTCAGCAATCTCGCTAATTCGCGATTGTTATTCTATTGATGAATTAGACCCTATCAACTACAGAAAATACTTCTCATTGCATTTTCAAATTCTATAGTAACATTTAATTCTTTGTATTTGTACGCTTTCGTTTGCTTTTTATGTAGACTTTACATCACCTAAAATCATATTTTCTGCGGTTTGTTTATCTCAGTGTACTTTTAAAGATTGACTTGTCTCTCTGAAGCTGGTTCCTTATTATGAAAGTGAAAGTCCTTTTCCCTGGTCTCGAAAATGAATCCTCTGCCAGATTCACGAGTTTCCGTTTTGCCAGAGCTCATCCATGTAAACTCATTTAGCTTTCTTTTTCTCTTACGTTGACCGTTCTTTGGTTCACGTCCATATATCTCGCTATCATTAACGCCAAATCCCCTGCAGACACTCATAAACGCTCTGCCTTTGTCGTTGTCTTAATGAACTCCGAGAATAGTAATCCGGAGTTCAGATGGAAACAATGGACGAGATTTAAACTTCTTCTCTCGTAAGAATTATTTGACGATGGGAAAAAGGGATTTCGCAGCGGGATTATCCCTCCGTTTGCGTAAATGTACTTCGCCGTTATTGCTATTCTCAACTAAGGAGGTCGATGTGTGACCTCTTTGTACTGCGAGACATTTCTCCGAATATCTAATACATATCAGATTGTGTTATCGCAGAAATATGAGGGTAATCATTTTAACGGCCGCTGCTATAGTTATTTTTGATATTTTTGCATCTAAAAATAATACTATAATGTTATAAATATTATAAATAACTTCTGGCCGTACTTCGTGGAAAGCCATCTAGAGAATAAGGAAAAACTTCGTATTTTTCCACACAATATATTTGGACGACTAGTTTCGGCAGCAAGCCTTGATGCGTGGGAGGCAATAGAAATAATGTGTGCGAAAAATCTAACAAATGAAATAACGTTCATGTCCCCTTCCCCTCTCCTTACCCTCCCCTCTAAAATTTGTAAAGGTATATAATGAGTGTGCATTTCCTGTATCATTGACCCGATGATGGCTTGCTGCCGAAACTAGTCGTCCAAATATGTTGTGTGGAAAAATACGAAGTTTTTCCTTATTCTCTAAAAATAATACATTCATTTGTAGCTTCAATTTTCATCTATTTGTTCTTACATCAAATACTTAAGGATCAAATTTATAATTGAATTGCTGACTTACAATCACGTTGTACCAACAGGCCGATTTACTCCTTCCGTCAATAAATACTTCAAGCATTTACTTTTTCTTCCTCATTATCTTTCCTCGTCAATCCTTTTTCTTATACTCTGTTTCTCATACTTTTGGCATCATTAAAATGATAATTGGCTCAGATAGGCCGTTTGAAGTTTGAAGGCATTTTCTCCGAGTTTCCGGTTTTAGAAATGTATGGTTTCTCCTAGTCAGGAAATCGCTATGGTGGATACATGTTGTTTTAGTATCTATAAGCAATATTCACACCTAGATGCCACGATGTTTTTGTAGTATCCGTTGTAACACGAGATGTCCATATAATTCATTCTCTAAAATTCATAGGAAGATTGTTATTTTAGCGCAATAACTTCCTTTTTGTTAAAAGAAAAGGGAGTAATAGGAGGACTTAAATTAAAAAATGAGCTGTGTTAACTAGTACTGCAGCGATAGCAAATGATCAGGAATCCCATGGTCCCGCTTTGGCCTATCCTTCCTAGAATCTTGTTTCAGATTACTTGGGATTATTTCCTTACCTATGAAATAGTTATCAGCCCATACATATTTCACGGACCTCATCCCGTTCCAATATTTGCTTGTTTACTAGTATTACGAATCGTCGCGACGGATGGGTAGGAAGCTCCAAATCATGTTTTCCTTTCCCGGAGGGTGTTGGCTTACCATTTCGGGCTCATCTGAACCTATTCCCGACCGCCCCATATATTTCCTCAATATTTAATAACCGGGAATGCCAACATCGATGAAAAGGAGTGGCACAATAGCAAACTCTCGCCAACACACATCCTTCCTTACCCCCTCCGCCCGGATTCAAAGCGCAGAGTCATGAATTAATCATGAAATTTCGTCTGGGATCGTCCGCGTCGCTCATCCTTTTCTTCCCTCCCTCATCGGTCTGAAGGGATTGGACCGACGGTCTCCATGGCCGCTGCTCATTGTTGCCCGCCCTGGAGACGAAGGGTCGCCCAGAAGAGTGGGCGGCTGGATGTCCACGGGTCCGGAACATCCGTAGAGTTTCTTTTTTCCTTCCATTCGCAGTCTCTGAACTCTCTACTCGCGGACTAGAATTACATCAGGTCGGAGTAAAAAGAGAAGTGGGCTGGTCGGGGTGTCTGTGTGTGACATGCAATCTCACTCCAGAGGCGGGTTCGAGGAAGGGTCAAGGGTGAAGGTATGGGTGTTCAAGGCCGGGACAGGGGAGTATGTGGGCGAGTAAAAGATTTCTCTAGTCCTGTATAGGTCCATTGCTGCTGTCTCTACAGAGACATTGTCATGGATGGGGCTTATTTTGTTGCCTTGAGTGATCTTTTCTTTCATCTGAGGTATTTTAAACCCTAATGCCGTACATTTCCGCAGATAAGAAGATAGTTGAATCATAAAAAAGGCCCCCTAAGTCCGGGGTCGTCTTATGGGACAGATACAAAGAAATCGATTGAAATTAATATGAATGCATTACCCGAATCAGTGCGAATGTTTGCAACAATCGCGAGGGAGTGCTGCCATATGCACGAAAATAAAATTTGTCAATTTGAAAAATTACGAATAGGACATAATTCCGTATACGCTATACATTATTATTACTATCTTGATGATGATCGCTGACCTAAACTAAATTCATAGGCCGTTGATAGTTTGGGGGTCGTCTTACAGGACAGATATATACTAAAAATATAAAACTTTAAAGAAAATTTATATCTCGTCTTACCTGAAGGTCGTCTTATTTGCGGAATAAACGGTAATTTCCGACTTCTTAATCTAAATCTATAAATGTGGCCTTTGAGCCGTTTTTCGGCGTGTTGCAGGGGGTCCACGCATCGTAATTCCACATAATCAACATGCGTTAGCCGGGCATGATGGAAGGCCATGATGTAGAATTAAGAAAAACCTCACGAATTTTACGGAGAACTATGGTTTGATTTAGTTTTACATAATAATAATAATAGGTCTTTATTAAAGGCGAGATTGAGACTGAAAAGTCTCTTCTTCCATCTAACCTTGCGTCAATGATTTTATGTACATAAAGACTTGTGTGTAGGTGAAAAGAAATAGAGAGGAAAACTTTAGAAGGAGTGGGTGAAAAAAAAACCTAAGGTGATATCTTAGGAAAAAATATCCACAGCAGGAAAACACCCTCAGAGAAGGGGGGTGTGAAAAACCTGCGCAAACCTACTGATAGTTCATGCTAAAAGATGTTTAAGGAAGCTGTGTATAAGAAGGAAATTACAAAATCAATAGTAATATAACAGTAATTACATCGTAATTATATTTATAGAATATGTTTCATAATTAAATTGTCTACGTGTTATCGGTTACTAATGCGTATTTTTCGTGGAAGAGAAATTTTCTATATCAAGCTTTTCAATATTTGATATATTTGGCAAGAAATATTTTTAGGTTCCTGTCAATGGTCATGAAAAGTAGTTATTTTTAAATCAATCAGCTCAATTTTATACGATAGAGTTGAGGAGATAGAATTGGAAATATAGATTTATAATGGCGTATTTATATTAAAAGCGTCTCTTCTTTTTCAGAATAATATATTTCAAATATTTTTTGCGTTGTCAACGAATTTATAAACTTAATACTCTTGTTATAGAATGGGATGAAAAAGAATTAAAGAGGAACTGTGAAATTGGAAATCAATGTGAGACATTAACTAAATCTTGCATAACGTAAATTCTTATCTGTTCCAATACTACGCATCGTATAGTGATTAGGAGTTTGCGCTGCAAGTGCCGTAAAATATCTATCCAGCGGAAAATCAACCATCAGAAGCACTAGGGAACAAGTATCGCCTAAATGCGTTAGATACTTAAAAGTACGTTAAAGCAAGAGGGGAGGTACTCCCAAACCTTACTAATAGTTCCACTAATGCTCTCGTAACGGCAGAGTATAGGCAATATTCACCCATTTTATGGGATGTGGGATTGCTATGATCATAAATATTCAACAGGGTTAATGTACGAAGTCGAGCTTTCCCGCAAATAGGCCTCTTCAATCCGGTTTCGACTTACGGTTAATTGATTGATGCGCAAGTGTAGATGTCGCTTTCTTAATTATGATAATCGTGTTGATTACGGGATTAACACTTAATAAGCTACTCAGACTTTCATGTAAAGTTTATCTGAAATAGTGCTCCTTTTTCATACAATTCATCGCACTTAAGGGGAGTTTTTATTTGTGTAATTATGCACTATGCGTACAGTTATTAAAATGAGATTATTTAAATATCACTTAAAACTTTTGATGCCTTAAAATAAAAGTCTCCAAGGAAGACATTACGTACATGATTAGAGATACTTCGACTTAAAACGGTGGAAGAACATTTATCATTTTTACCCCTGAAAAGTTATTGAATTGTTATATGTGCGTATGATCTGAGAAACTGAGATCATTTTCAAGTCATTGATAGTTCCTTGAAACTTGTTAACTTTTTCTTTTATGCTAGGTGTGTTTGAGAATCATATAAAATAACATAGTCTTCTTCCTACAACTTTGTGTAAAAGATAATAAGACAAATTACGATAAATTACAAATTAATTATTATTATAGTTAATTATTATTAAAGTAGTCTGTGTCTATGCAAAGAGGTGTTTTAGTGAATAAGTAAAATTTTCTCGCTATTTATTTTGTTTAATTGATTAAATCGAGAATGGATTATAGTTTTATAGCAGTGATACGAATTAGCGTTATTGGAAACGTGTATATTCATATATAAAAGAAGAAATAGTGCCTGATCAATTATGTTCAGGCAATATCAGATAAATTAATTGAGGTGGCTCCCGGGTAGCCAAGTGGGCAAGACGTTTGACTTCATTAAAAGCGGTCCCGGGTTCGATTACCGGTGGGGGCTCACGTGCGAAGTGACCTTAGTTGTCGAAGCACTTTTAGCAACACTACTACCAAATTAATCAATTACAAGTATAAGTGAAAGGCAGGTGTATTATGAATGCCTAAAGAGAGATTTTCAAAGCTGGCTTTGGAATAAAAGGATTAGGTAAAAGAAGTGTCGGAAGACAAAGGATGAGATGGTAAAATGAAGCTGGAACAGGATTAAAGCCTAAACTTGGAAGAATACGAATAAGTCTCATAACAAGAAACCTTGATTCGTTCATCTACGTTGAATTGGAATAATAGATTTCAATAAAAATATTCTCAATAATCCAGGAATACAGCTTCCATTTGTCGGTAGTAAATAGATCTCCCATTTTTCCTCCTCGTGACCTCAATTCAAATTCCAGTTTCGCTTTGACAATGAGATGAATCTCACAATGGCCCAACTCATGAATATCGTTGGCGTGAATTCTCTCGGAGGAGTTTCAAGGGCAGTATACACACAAGGGGTAAGCCCACGGAGCCAAGATCACAAAGACGCAAAGTAGACGAGGAGTTTACGTTTAAGGAGTGGCGTGAACGAGTGCCGGGTGAGGATGGAACTGTGTTACGGTCATTAATGCGTACGGTGCCCTAGACATCGTCGCAAACTATCTATTTCACCTGAGGGAGAACTTTATCACCGTCTGAAATTGTGCCCAGGGACCGAAACCATTATCGCCTTGCCTCCGTGGCCCTTTCATGCCTTTCGCTTCCCTGGCAAGTTTCACACCCACGACTTTAACAGTTCAATTCCACGCCATCTCTCTTTCACTTGGAATGTCTCCCTTCCTACTCTCTCATCAATTCTTCTTTCCTTATTTGCCACGAATTGCGTTGTTTTATTTGTTGTGCATTCCATTACAGTGTATATGATTTGTACCTTGTTTTTATTTATATCTCAAGCTAGAGGCATCTGTTTTTATATCCTTTAGCTGTCACTGTTTATAGGTTTGCGCAGGTTTTCCAAACCCTCCTCCTTTGTGGATATTTCTCTGTTGTGGATAATCCTTACTAAGATTCGCCTAAATTTTTAATGCCCACAAACTAAGTTTTTCCAATTTTATTTTGAATTAAATTACGTCTTATTTTAATTTTCAAGTTAAATATACACCTTACTGAGAATGGGTTTGAATGAAGAGGAGACTTGTTTCATTCTTTATTTATATGTTACGTTACTTAATTATTTACTTCTTTTTGTATTCCTTGAAAAATTGCGATTGATCTTCTGATTTATCTCTTAAAGAAAGAAATCTTGAGTCTCTTTAACATTGTTTGATATTTCTTAGGCGTTATACAATCAGAAAAAAACTTACGCATTCTCAACCCGTAGATTTAAAGAAATAACTCAATAATCAATAACTAGGCTTTACGTTTTAAGTCGCTGGAAGCATATGAATGTTTTTAACAATTTTTTTGCGAGATAAGTTTGAGGAATCTGAATCTCGGAGTCCATTTTCATCCCTCAATTTAATCTTTTAACGAAACGAAATCGAGGAGAAAATGAACGGATTAATTTTGATATTATTATTTAAGTTTTAAAATTATAACTGTATATAATGCTAATTCTAGCATGTTTCATTCCAAAATCGTGTTTTAAGATTGAGGATTTTGGATTAAAATTCCATCTCTCGTTTGGTCTTTCAGGACCCGTGTAAAAAGATAATTAAATTATTTTTTTATTATTAGCATAATTGATATCATTGTTATCTTTTATAATTAATCCAATTATTTCTACTCCGCATAAAAATGTTGGGGAAATCCATGAGTTCAGACCAACTTTCCTTTCACTTTATTAATTTAATTTTATCTGGATTTCTGGATGTTTTACAACTATATTTTTCGCAAGTTATTGAGTTATTTTCCTAGACGTTTATCTCTTGATTGCATTAATTTCTTGCTATTTTGAATATACCACTTCTTATTAATTTTTAGGAGCATACATCGAACGTCTTAACAGGGTTTCTGTCGATGAAATAATTATTTCATCAGGGATTACATCGGTGGGATTCTTCTTGCTTCTAACCCGTTTTCTCTTCTTTTCTCTTTGCTCCCATTCTGTCCGCATGAACCTAAGCATGAGAATTAAGCCTCCTTTAAGTCTGCCTATACGATGGTGTGAATAGAGCGCTCGGGAAGCCCGTTCTTTCCGAGACATGGAAGAAAACGGTTTTCCAATTCCTTCATTTAACGCTCTCTCTCGGGCCCCTTGAATGCGGGACTTTTGCCTCCTGTCCATTCTAAGTCGGGGGATCGCTCTTTGTTTTCTCGGTCCTCTTGAGTGTAAATCATCGCTTCTTCTTCTCCTTTGGGATCCCACGTTCTCCATTTTCCGAGCCACTTATTGTGTTTCTCGGTCCTCTCTCAAGTTATCGATCCATGGTGTATGTGCATAGCTTCTTGGTATAATTTAACTTTCATTTCGACTTTCTAAGCGCATTAATCTTCCCGCAAGATAATTATTTCCTCTGACTCTATATGTCGGTAAACTTGAAGTAATGATGATTTCTATTAAAAATATCTATAAGAAGGTTTCCTCCTCTGTAGTTTGACTTCGAAGAAGAATATGCTCTCGCCAAAACAAAGGAAGAGAAAACTCTCTGTATTTTATTGAGCCACAACTGGTTTTAACGAATGCTTTCCATCATCATCATCATTGCCATCATCATCAGGTGGCGATAATCACCTGACGAAGGCGATTATTCGTTGAAATTAGTCGCGGCTCAATAAAATGTGGAAAAAGTACTCCTCTGTCTTCTTTTTATTTTGGTGTGATGAATTTCCACAAACGACGCCTTCCTCCAAGAAGTTTATTTCAGAATTTACTTACATATTGGTATTTATTGCGCACGGTGATTGTCTAAATTTAGAATTACATCTCATCGAAACGTTAGCTGGACTTTAAAATGTTTATTTAAAATTCTTAATTTTTTTGTATTATTTTTATTTGAAACTTTCATTTAATATTTTTATTAATGATAGTAATTAACAATTCATTGCAATTTATGGTATCGCAGAATTTTAATCTCGGTTTTGTTGCCAACCGTTTAAGAGCTAGATAGAGCATCATATGAATCATTAGAATGCGAGATAGATCTATTCTTCGCACCCATGTTCACGTTGGTTACACGTGAAGGATGGAGTATACGATAGGTTTGGATTGTAAGATTGGTGTGAGAATGAGAATTTTTGAGATTTATCTCCAAGCGTGTGATTCTTCCTAAAAGTGCCTTGATCGTACATTTCTGAAGTATTCAATGGAATATAATGTTAACAGAAATGGAGAAATAAGGTCAAAGAAGATGAATTTAACCACTAAAAGTTTGATGATCGTATACTATTATTAAACTTAAAATTCGATTCATAAAGCATTCTCTGCTTTTAAAATCCAAGAGCAAAAAATGTATCTATGTAACATTTACCACCTCAGAAGGCCCTTTAGTGACTTTGATGAAAAGATGAAAACGTTCTTTTCCTTCAAATACTTTGACATCGGACGAGGTTCTTTCCTTTAGATGAAGGAACATGTGTTATTTAAATCTAATTGTGGTATTTTCTCATAAATATCAAAGGTCATTATAAGATTGGAATTCTGCGTAACGTTTGTCTATTTGAATAGCACACTCCTTGCGCTTCTAACCGCATGAGTGGCTTCAACAAGTTTTATCTCAAAGTTCTGCATATGTGAGAGTTGTGGTTTTCAACAAATAATCGTAAATGACGGATCGTATGGTGAAGTTTCACTATCTTTTATGTCATATTCGTGTTCTATCGCTCCTTTCAGGAGCTGGTTTCATCTCCACAAATTTTGGAACTCTCGGAACTTAGCTTTTACATCCTATCGATAAAAGACATTTTTCCCGACTTCTCTCGGGCTACTGGAATTGATTTTGGTAGTTTCCTCGTTGATATCCTTAACGCTCTGACATTTCTCCTTGAAAAGCGATGACGACTCTTTGAATTCGAGGATATTTTTAAACATTTCCATGTCTTGTAGACAGTTCCCGGCTGGTACATTGTTCGGTCTAGGTTTCTAGTGCTAACTGAAGGGTAACAAATGTATCAGGGAAAGGTAATACTTAGCAGATTTTCGCGTGCGCCTTAAATCCCAGGGATAAATAGAAGTGGAAAATATTGGCGTGACTGGAAATTGAACACCGATCTGCCACTTTTCCGGCATAATTTGCAGACTTTGGTGGAGGAATGGTTAACTCATACGTACCTTCCAACGCTAAGGTTCTTGGTTCGAGTCCCGGGTAACTTGGTTTTTTCTGGTTAGGGAATGGATGTCTGTGCTCGTTAGTTGTTGAGTTCTCCTCTGTATCTGTCTTGGATGGATGTTTTGCGAGTACTGAGAAATGAATAAATAGATTCCTTCTAGCTGCAGGTCTTTGGGTATTTAAGCAGTCAGAAAATCTGCCCTGATAGTGGAAGACTTGAGTTCTAGTATTTATTATTACTTCGGTCCTGCATCGATTCCTTCGTTCATCAAAATAATTACAATCATGCAAAATCTTTACATCAATGCCAAAGATAATGCATGATTTTTTCATTTTTATCCTCAGATTTCTGTCGTTCTACCTGCATGTTAATATTTTCCACACGCTTGTACGCTACCACCTTAGGAGAAACGGACACGAATGAAAAAAAAAAAAACTCTGACGGAACCAGGATTCGAACCCGGGTCTCCCAGTTTCCGGTTGGTTGCCCAACTCAAGCCAGGACCCGGGTTCGAGTCCCGTCCCGTTCCTGTCAGTCTTTTTTCATTTTCGTTTCTCCTTGGGAATTTTCCTAGGTGTACGCCTTATCGTGCCAAGTCACCCTTATTCTTTTGCGCTATCATCTTGCTGAGTCTATCAGCAGAGATTAATAATGATGATAGAAATGGTAATGATGTAGCTATTGACATTGAAAAACCTCGAAAATAGAGACTTTCCTACAGCATATCAGTTGAGATCTATGGAACTTAAATGTGCTCTTCCATTCTATGGCTCTACGCGCAGGTCTGTTTCTTTTAAGATGCGCTCTCTTGACCCCTTTTGCTTAAGCATACTCGGTTTGCCTTCATCTCTGGGATCCCATTCTCTTCGCTATTCCATTTGCAGCTCACTCCCTCTGAAGATCCATCCAATCCCTATAGGAGCCCTAGACTTGGAGGGAAGATAGAGTTGGGTCGCCAAGCCTGTGAAGAACCCTTTCGCTTCCAACACCTCTGTCGTCGCACACTTCCCTCCTAATCGTTTCCCGCGAACGTCTCTTGCGTGCGATTCAACTCATTCTTCGCACATGAGAGATGCAGCCCTTTCTGTATGAAATGGCTTTTATGTCCAATGGTTGCCTCTCCCGAGAAAACATAAAATGTTACGACGGAGAAAGACGAACCTCGTTGATGTACGATCATGCGCGTAGCTATTCGTGAACGCTAATATCAATATCGTAACATCTCGTTTTGTTCGGCATAATTATTCAATTTTTTTTGCTCACTTTATTTTAGTTAAAGTCCATTTAGGTGTACAATACCGGGCCGTATCCTAGTGATCATTGCAGGTTTAATTCTCAGTTTTTACTTTTTTGACAGTATGAATGGGATTATCTCAATGTAGGAAATTTCAAATTTCTAGATGCACTGTATGAAAACTTCCAGAATTTCTTCGTTTCCTTTATTGTTTATCCATATCGCGATATTATCTTGCAAAAATACGGACATGAGTTCGTATAATTTTCGGAAATTCCAGAAAAATTCTATATGGGAATGTAATAAAAACGAAGGATAGAATTTTCGGAAACTTTATAGAAAGAATAGCTTCGGGTATTTTACCTTCAGTATAAAGTTTTAGAAAAGCTGTTTATTTTCTTTTACTCGCTTTCTTTCAAATATTATAAATGATCTTTGTTCCCAAATGCATTTTCATTTACTTTGTTTAGCCTTTTCAAAGAGAAACTTCAGGGTTGCAGTGCTGTCGGGGGTGTTAGGTTTTAGATCTCATAATTACTAGAAGTTTATACGGATAAACTACCTCTACATTCATTAACTTACGGAATAGGTTGCTCCTATGTTCGAATAAAGTTTGAATTGACTTTGAGTCCGTATTATTCCTCACACAAGAGTACTCGAGGAGAGTAAACTTTTCTTCTCCTCAGAATAGCTTTCCATACATCTGGAATATTTCTTGAAGTAAAATAAGAAGAGGCAATATAGCCACTTTTGAGTTTCTTCCATGATGAACTGACTTACTTTTTGTGAGAATGTGAAGCAATCAAGTTTTTCGAGTTCAAAAGGTAGAAGACTCTGTAAAGTTTTAACTGAGAAATGCTTTTTATTCTCTCTATATTTACAAGAACTTCCACACCTTGCTGAACAGAAAAGACTTTTTTTAAAGCAGAACTATTTTTCCAAAGAATTTTGTATTTAATTTTTACTATGACTTCATTTAATAGTTATCGGGAAGTCAGGGGACTGGAGTCGTTCTCATTTTTCCAATTTTAGTATGGACATTGAAACGGATAGGCCTTTCCCTCTAAATGTATCAATAAAAAATTTCGACAATTCCATCGCTATATTGGTATTATCTAATTTCACCTTTTGGAAAAACTATCCCGTTATCATCCCAAGCGTTTTAGGTCGATGCGAAATTTCGTAAAATCCCTTTTCCAGTCGGATCGCGTCCATCTGATAGTGGTGCTTTTATCGACAGCTTCTCCACAAGCATGGTTTTTCTAGGCCAATGGTATCAGCACAGTGCTTACTCTCCAAGATACGTTCTTTTATGCGATCGTTACATCGGATAGTACCAAGCTCCGATAACACCTTTTTTGTAGTTTGGCCTCTCGTTGATGGCGGTGCCCGTTATGCCGTCATAATAGCTGGAATCCTCTTATATTTACGAGCGATCTGAAAAGAACACTCGGTGATTTTCTATCTGCTGGAATTATAGCCGTAGGAACGACGGCCCCGATCTCCGTTAATTATATTTCAGTGTCCGTTTATCCTTCAATAGAATCTGCTCCGTTCCATTAAAATTCGGAATCTTCATGCATCATACCTTTCATTCAATCTTCTCTGTTCATGGATACCTTTCGAATTGGAAGAGTTTCCCTATATGCGAGCATATATGGTAGTTTATCAACGGTGTAAGCTTTATTATGGTAATTTTATCAATGTTAGGTACCGAATTGGTCGACTTTTTAGTCGGTTTGATGACAGAACCTGCAGTTTTAATTTATTGCAATCGATTTTTATAGATGCTTGATAGAATCGATAATTATTAAATTTGTGCGTGTGACAAAGAAATGATATTTTATTATTACAATATAATTCACAAAATACAATAATATTAATTTTATTCACCGTTTTTACTTTTTAATTTCTTGATTTAATATTTTGATAGGGAGGTTTCTGTGAGAATTAATACTTGGAAAATATATTAGCAGCTTGTACAGATCATTTTAAATTCATCTTCCAAATATTTTAAATGTAGCAGCCCTAAATTCGCCATATTAACATGGTTACACAATTTAATTTATTTTACGAATTAATTTTAGTTTAAATTCATTCATTCATTCACTGAAACTTTTAATTTTAATGTTAAATTATTCCTGGTGTTAAAGTAAATAAACCGAAAACGGTAAAAGAATCTCGTACATGTTTACGTAATATTATCACGCAAATGAATTTAGCCATGTTTTCTCCCACAGGCGGATCATAGCTTATGTCCCCACGCTAGCGTTACATTCCGAGAGACAACTTTATTTTTGGAGATACGGCACTCGCAAAACTTTTTTCCTGGCTTTCGCTTAAGCGCTCCCCATCAAATTGCTACATCCCATAATAGAGGGAGATGGAAAAAAGTCTCCGTTCAGGAATATTTTGACCGTCGTCGAAAAAATCCCCGCTGTCCTCACACATCTTCACCTCCCGCTTGATGGGGATGAATTCCTCCTCCTCGCAAACCTATTCTCCTTTCCTTCTCATTTCCTGTTTCCCTCTATCGCCACTTCTGCCCTCTTCTGCCATTTCTCACCCGCCCGCTTTCCCTCTACTCCAGAAGAAACAAACGGAACCCAAAGCCCACTCTGACAGCTCGAAACTCATCCGTGACAGAGATCTTCTTGTCTCTCTCCCTCTCTCCATCCTTCCTCTTGCTTTTTCCTTTGCACTCCCTCGTAGCTGTTTTCGTTCCACATTTCTCCTTTGTCTTCATTCTTTATGCATTGTGGCTCCTTCCGCTTTACGCAGCTCTCTGTCTGGCGGAAAGATCTCGCATTGATCCGTAACTAATGGAGGAGTTATTGGAGGATAGTAATAATGGTGGATCCAGTCTTTATACATTTGTTTATTTATTTAAAATGAACCCATAAACAGCACAAGGCCTTTACAACGGATTGGAAACAATTAACCATGTAACAAACAAACAAAATAAGAAAATAATAATAAGAAAAAAGGTACAAATTTAAAAGAAATTAATAAAAATCGTAAGAAGACATTTAAAAATGGAAAATAAAAGTAATTGTAGAACTACGATATAATAAACTTCAGGTTACAATAAAAATAATATGCGAGGAAAAATTATACAAAAGGATCCAATGAAGGACAATGAGATAAAATACTGTTGTATGAATGTGGCAAGCGGTAGATAAAGGATCGTTTAGTTATGGGAAGTCGAGGTGTAGAACAATAAAATAAAGAGTTTAACCTAGTTGGACGGGAAGGGACACGGATGGAAAAAATGGAAATCAAATCGTTAGTTCTGTGTTTACCTTTAGTAATATTCTGAAAAAAAAGGTCATTGCGCTTTAGACGTTCGGTGAGAAATGGTATCCCTAACGTAGATGCTATTTTTTCTAATTTAAGGTTATGAAAAGGCTGGTGACGATACCGGAGAATTGAAAGAAAGAAATGAATTGGTCTCTGAAGAATTAGAATGTTGAGTCTGTAGCCGTTGTCCAAACAGGAGAACAATAGTCGATCGTTGGTAGTACGCAACTGAAAACGAATGTCCTTAAAGCAGAAAGATCTGATATTTCAGAAAAGCGATACATTAGACCTACCATTCTCATTGCCCGAGAAGACATTTTTAAAATCTGTTCAACAAACAAGAGTTTCGAGTCAAAAATAACTCAGTTTCTTTGTGTCTCGACCGAGGGAATAACCGTGCTATGAAGACGATAAGAATGCTTGGTGGGAGTTCTCTTTAGTGTAGACGCTAAATGGGTGCATTTCTTGGGGTTAACTTTCAATAATCACTTATCTGCCCAGCAAGAAAGTATGTCCAAAGCTTGCTGCAACGATTTATATGGTATTCTGAATAAGGTTGATGTGTCTTCCTATTTTTACCGTTTCTTATCAATTACTGGACTTGGAAATGAGCAAATTGAACTTAAAAATTTTCGCACGATTTTGTAATTCAACCTCTTTCGGCCTAAGAGACACCATCATGACCCGATGGCTGCTGTACGGCTGAAACCGGTTGAATAATAAATTCGTGGGGAGAATACTGAATCCATTTTTTCATTTATTAAATGACGCTCCACGAAGTAAGATCTAATCATATGGGAATGGGAAGACATACTATATACATTCACACGACTTTATTTTCGGGCCAAATTGGACTTAGTTAGTCCTTACATTTAACCCATTGATAATAGAAAAAAGATTAAAGGGGATCAAAGTCAGTTACAATCATACCACTAATACATACTGGTATTTTAGTCGTAAAAAATATTATGCTATCTATCATGTCGTGTTATCATGCAATCTTGCAGTCGTATATGACTATTTTAACTGTATTAAGTTGAAGTCATTAAAATAATTGCTTGGAATCTGAGAATGATATATCTAATTCATTTATAATTTAGTTTAGTGTATAGTTTTCAGAAATTTTCTCTTGCCGAACTCGGTGGCAGGGCCTACCGCAGCCAAGGTCCCGTGTTCGAGTTCCGGATGGATTTAAAGTATCTGCTAAGGGCAGCGTTCTTGTGTTGGTCCATTGTTACTCTTTACTGGCCTCTAATTATCTTCATAACGGACATTTGTGAAGGAATTGGGAAATAAGTTATAACTAGATTAATTTTGTATATTTAATATTTAATGCCATTAAAACCAATTATGGGCGATTAAATAATAATTATTCAGATGACGAGAAGAGATCTCTTAAAATATAAACCATGGTTGATGAAATCTGGACCACGTTTTTCTGGTTAGTCACGTATTATTCAACCTCTATAAGAGCTCTACACAATTTGTCAAATGTATTTAGCTCGTTGTCGTGTTGTCCAAAAACATCCAGTGGCTTAATTCATCTGGTAGTGATTCAATGTAAACTTTGCCAGCCGCTCTAATTTCGAAAGTGAAAGCTAAAAAATAACCTACCTTCCTCTTTTTAGGGTTGATGCGTGAAAATTTTATAGGAATTCTTTTTTCATTCGGGATCCAACCGCAAATCTGGGGCAGTACTCTGCGTTCATCACTGGCGGATGATTAATCTAAAATCTTGGTTCGTTTGATCGTTATAATTGTATTTCCGTTCCAATCAACAATATGTAAAAGGAAACCTGCGTTAATAAAGCTACAATCAGATTAAATAGCGCTGAGTTTGTGGGTATCGCAGAGTTATCAGTAATGGTCTTTAACGCTTGAAACATTAAATGTTCGATCCCCTCCTAATTTACACATTTTAAGATTAAATTGGTATGCATTATTTATTATAGAAATGTAAAAGTATGTCTAAATGTGTTGTTACAAATAATGATTGAAATAGACGAGAAATTAATACTAACTCAAATCAGTGAGATTTTTGAGATGCTCGTCGGTTAGAATGTAGCACTAGTTCACATGATCGACAGTTGTGGCTTGCAAAAATACGTAAATCACAAGTACCGCCGTTTTCGTGGGAAAACTTCTTTTCTTTAAGCATCACCTCCTCGAGTATGATCCCGAAAATCTGTGCCAGCAAATTTCACGAAAGGAATTTATGCCCGTCCATTTCTCCAAGCTCTTCTTTTTTCCTTTCGTTAGAACTCGATCCATCTCGCACTCGACTGACAGCGCCCGTAATTCTTGGTCCTCAAAGTCCCTCTGCAGAGGTCATCTTCAGGACTACTCAGGTCGGGATTATCTGGCCGACTCCTTGTGAGCGATATGAAGAAGCCCCATATCTCCCTTTGGTCCCCGCGTAATCTTTCCCTTCCATCTCCCGACCTTTACGGAGAGGCTTGGACGACCCGTGTTTTTGTCGGAAGATCACCTATCTCTGCCCCGCTACTCCACCTTCAGCCGCCCCCGGTTCGCTTACCTCTCTCTTTCCACGAAATCGTTAATGGGAGATGATGGGCAGGACCTTGCGCGGAAAGATTTTATTTCTAGACAGACGTATCCGAGTGGGCCTCGTGGGGTTTTTCGTGAGAGCATTCCTCTGTAGCTGATGATGGGTTTCCTTTCCTCTGTGTCTCATGTGTACCCTATGGACTTGTGTGTCCATGTGTGGACTTTTGTCTATGAGGTGCTATTTATGAATTGCAAAGGTTTGTAGAAAATTTGGACGGTTAAATTACTATATTCTTTTACTTACTTCGTAATAGCAGTCAGTTCATATAATGTATATATTGTTAGAACACCTGGAAGTGTGTGATGTAAAAACTTTTAATCATTACGCGTTTTTGATAAAAATTATATTTTCTTACCTTTCAGAAGAAATAACTTGCAGTTCCATAGAAATATTCATCACAACGTAAATAGAGTTCCGTTATTTTGCAGATGAATGTTTCGCATTTTAATTTAAAACCTGGTAGTATTGTTACCCTATGCTACGTAAAAAATTTAAATATTCCATTTTATAATTGTTATACATGTTATTACAAAAATGTTGTTTTAAATTTAGTAAAACAGTTTTATAACCATTGACAGTTAAACAGTTGTATAATCATTAACAGTGGTACATTCATGGTGTCGTCAATAAACAATATTCGGGTGCATCTCCCATACTGCCTTAAGAGGTCTTAAGAGTTTATGATCCTTACACAAGAGTCTTAAGAGTTTATGATCCTTACACATATTCCGTAGCTTAGCTGAATTCGTATGTATGAACCACAGTTTTTCTACATTTATTGCGGTAGCATTGGGAGACCCTACTATAGGTTAAACTTTATTTCACCACAAAGAGCTCCTCTCTATTCTTGAAGCTTTATTTCTCGTATTTTAACTCACTCTATGTCCCCAATTTATTTTCTTGGGGTGAATCATACAGTACCTGCCGCAACGGTAAATTAATAGAGTTAGTACCACCATGTCCATTATATACTACGGATTTGTTTAGAATTCCACAGCTTCCAGCCGATGAGAAGCGATCCCTCATTGATTGGTGTATTCATCGACTAACCATCTCGATTGTTCCCAGTCAAGAGGCACGGAATCTATAGTACTTAATCTTGTAACTGCAGAGTTCAGTTTCGTATTATTGTTAAATAAATTAAAGCGATGAAACATCATGACGACGCTTTTCCGAATGGTGATGATCCACTTTCTGTATTTGTTACGTTAAAGTAATTTTCGCCGTACATGAAGCGGCGTTAGAGTTGTTCTACATACTTGTGTGATCTCTTGCGTGAAGCAACACGGACTGTTGGCTCTGATTTATTGGCGGCCTATTGGCTGCTCTCTCTTGTCCTCTGACGCTGCTAGATTTGTTGCTGTTCTGGACCGTAGGAGGCGGTTTATTTTATACCTATCATGCATATCTGATAAGCCGATCCCCATCTGGGGACGCGTTCTGCGGGGAAGGAAAACCTCATCTCTCATAAATGATTAATTTCGAAATTTGAATTTATATCGGAAAACGGAATTTCGTTAGTTAATGCGCCTATGAAAGGCTTCCGTTTTCAGTCAAATATTTATGGCTCCAGTCGTCAAATTGTAGCATCAATAACCTCCATAGTTAATCGATTTTGCGTGTCCTATCGTAGGTAGCCTGTACTTCATCTATGGTAATGTATCTAGATATGAGGTGCATCTTGTCATCGTTTTAGCGAGCAGTGCTACATTTTTTTGGCTCTCAAATGAATTTTTTATAATTTCGTCATGTTTAGGTGGTTACGGTAAGGGTGAAATGTGGTTATATCCTGAATTATTAAGTGGGCTGCACCATATCCGCCAAAATCATTTTCTCTGGAGAGAGGAGTGAAAATTGAATAACTGAAGACTTTACGTCTGGTGTAATCTTATTGCTCAGCCACTCATTTTATCCTTTCAAATCGAAATTTCTCTCCAAAATAAACATTCTACGATAGTGTGTTTTATATAAGTAAGGTAGTAAGGTTTTCTTTACCTCTTTGCTAATTTTTTCTTCCAGATGACATCTGTTTTCAGTACCTTTATATACCATTTCTACTATTTTAAACAATAAAAATTGGATCTGGTGATTTGCAAAGATTATTTTAAATATCGAAGCACTAACTCAAAAATACATCTTATTTAGTACTCTCTTAGGTTTTAAATTCCTCGAATAATATAAACACAGGCCATGAAATTTTAAAATATATAACGAAATTACGTAGTTTTTCTTTATTCTTTTATAATGTCGTTCCACGAAGTGCGCCCTAGTACGCCTAGGCAGTTAACTGCCAAACAATTTTCCCAAAATGGAAAGAATGATGATTTAATGAGGAGTTTCAGACGTCTGAATAGAATCGTTTCTTTTCCAAACGCTAAATATCTTACACAAAATTGGAGAATTATAATTATGAAGGAATAGTGCAGCATTGTATCATTAAGTATTTCGGTAAAGTAAGGGCATTGTTTAGTTTTCCCTTGTATTAAAATCCTTCTTTAGTCGTTAAGAAGTATTTATTGAACGAAGCAATTATCAAATCTCAATAAAAGCTTGTTTATATATCTGAATCCCTGGTTAAAACATTTTTATTTAACAACATACATACAACAAACATATTTCGTTCTTGAAGTAGCTCCTGGAAACCCAAATCAACCACGAAACGAGAATCCACCAGCAGACATTCATGTTTCCGATACATATAGCGAGCAATGAATAATTTACGCCGTTGACAAAGTAATAATCGAATGTTTAACGACGGCAAATGCTGTTCAGCATACGTTGACTCCAGTAAATTAAGTCTTCTACGTGCATACTATTTAGGTCCTTTGAATCTGGCAATAGTCCTTAACGAGTTATCAATACGACAGGAAAAAATAGGTAAATATTATATTCTCATCCCGACGTCATAAATCGTTCCCTTCGCTGGGAAAAGTAAAGCGAAAAACTCCATCTGACAAACCGATTGCCTTCGGGAGTCTCTCTTCCTCTCCGATTTTCAATTTTCCATGGCGAGGAATTTTCGATCGGCATCGTCCGCAGCGCCGCTTCCGGGCAGATCATAAATCAGTCCTTCAAAACGGACGCGAGGATTATACCGAGGGAGAAGAAGGGGAAATCCTCAAGCCGATTTTTATGGATCGCATTATTGTCGGGAGATGCGATTTTCCGTTTAAGCCGAGCCGAATTCGCTTTGATTTGGTATATCGGAGCGGTAGGTATGGACGAGGTAATATTTTGGGTTTTTAATCCTACGTCAGTTATCCGTGTGGATGAAAGGAGCGCTTATGTCCTCAAAAGTAGGATTATTCGAGATTTTTATGGCGGTCTTTAACCTTGCTTTCGATCGACCAAAAAGAGAAAAAATGCATTTTAAATGCAAATATGAATATCGGAAAATTTAAGTACCGAAACATTTTCAAGTTTTTCATCATTAGTCGGAAGCTTGATGATGTCTTAGAACAGTTCTCATGCCTTGTCCAAGCCTTGGCCCTTTATCTAATCTTATGCGGCCCAATAGCATGTTATTTTCTGAAAGTACTATCAGTTCTTTCTGATATGACTCTATTGTAGGTCTCCATAACGTAGAGATTGAAAAGATGCAACTTTTACCCACAACCGGAAATATTTTATCAAGTGACGATGGTTTCGACGCTCAATAAAACATTTCGCGCTACGGGTAGAAGTTGCATCTTTTCGTTCTTTACTTTCCTGGAGGTTTCAATCAGTTATACAACCCTTGTTATGTTATATAATCAGTTATGTAACCCTTGATAATTAAAGCACAATAATCGTAAATAAACTTGGAATCTTCACAGAAAAGAGAACCTATTGCTCTCTCTAACATATTTCTATTCTCTCTATTATTTTCAGTAAAATAAAATCGTATGCATTGAATTGTTCTAAATTTCAAACTTCAGCAAGATACATCCTCTCTACCCCGTGGAGTTTACATGAGATCTACTCGTAATGCGGCCCGCGGCTTAGCTCAAGCTTAATGCTTAGCACAACTATTTCAGCATTTGCAGATGTGAATGTACTGTCAGAAACAATCGTAACCCGAATTCCGCGGATGCGTTGCTTTCGCTTTTTTTTCACACATCTGCGATTATTCTAAGATGCACCGTTACTGGAATTTAAGTCATGGTTGTACATAAGAAGGAATTATGATTGAAATCTCACTCGTAAGGTAGCGCTCCTGAGAATCTTTTGAATTGAAATACATATTTCACTGCTGTACGTTACGTATTCAGGTCAAAGGTTAGTTCAGTGATCGAGCATGACATTCTGAATTAAAAGAAGCCCTTAAGAGTGAATGATGTGACGGGACAAATGAGAAGTGAGCGAGTTTGGTTTGGCATTCCTCATCAAGCTACAATGCAGTCTGAAGATAGAAGTCCATATAAATTCAGCCACATGCACTTTTCCTAACTCTAATATAACATTCAGCAGAGATTGACCAAAATGTATGCTGCCAGTTAATGCTAGTTCTAAGCAAAAACAAAGAATACATCATTAATATTCAGCGTCAAAATATAGTAGAAATTATTCCTTTCGTATTAGCTGTGGAGGAAATCTTGAGATATGATTCTCTTGAGATCTGACTGGCAAATTCAATTTCAACGAAAATTTCATAACCTTTATTAGAGTTATAAAGTTTTTTTTTGCATTTAGAGTGAATAGCATTGCAACTATTTTAGCCGTTCACAACGTTGAGTTACCACCGTTTCAGTCTTGCTCCCACGGTTCCTCTCTTAAAGAAGAATAAAAAACAGCATAAAGTCGTTTTACTGACTTTATTTTAAATTTAAATATGTTTAATGTATTTATTAATGGCATCGATTCCTTTCGAGCGCTAATTTATTATTGAGGAAATGAGAATTGTGCTAGGAATGAAGAGAAAGGAAGTTAGCGAGCTACATTCTCTTCCAATCGTCTATGAAGTTCCGCTTGTGATTGAAATCCTAACAATTGTGAAATCTCCATATATATCGCATCCGCTGACGGATGATATCTGTTAGTGTCCAAAAATATAGATTAGCGAAACTTCCAAGTTTGGTGTCCTTCCAAAAAGTAGAGATTGAACATGTTGTCTAATTTTTATTTTAATTCTGGTTTTGAATTCATCGAATCACAACGTTTATACACAATAATATATTCGTTTTATGAGGCGATTTTTGTAAGCAATTACGGAACGTTTGATTTTTGCCTCAGTTATTCAGCGAAAAAGAGATTATCAAATATTTTGCATGCTCCTAATTATTTAATCAACTGAAAGAGAATGTAAAATGTATGGAAATTTTGTACAACGTGGCTTTTTATTTAAGCGAATTCATGCGGATCATTCATGCAGAAAATTTAATAAAATCATTACACATCACATTTCATAAATCATTGAATAATCCAAACAGCGAACTTTCCGAAAATAAAGCGTATTATTATTTTTATGCCCCTTGAAAAATAAATGGTTGCACATACCAAGTTTTTAATTCATAAAAAAGTATTTGAAATTACTCGTGTCGTATAAGAGAAATTAATGTCGCCATTTAAACGTCAGTGCTAATGGAATGATTAATTAATGTAGAAATGCACACTATCAACTGCTACCATGTATTGCCAAATAGTACTTCTGATTTTAACTTTTTTTTATGTGACTACGGTCGCAAATGTAGAATTTTAGATCCATTATAGAATAGATAAATTATAGTTTTTGGTAAGAGTTGAAAACACTAAAAAGCAGCCTGAACATCCAGAATCCAGAATGGAACAGTTTAAGAACGAGAGATACTCGTAGCTGCCGAAATTCACGCTGCATGATGTCGACTACCGAACAGCTCTATTGCTGCAAGTGAAGTTATCGGTCCTCCCTGCCCTTTACCATATTTTCATCTCGAAAGAACAATTGTTTGTATTTCATAGGTCAGGAATCTTGTCAATCGATACTTTTGTTGGATAAAAATCATCAATTTCATGTCAATGTTTCTAATGGGCAAATATATTTCTCAATTCCAGGTCATTTTTGTCTCTCGCAAAATAACCCGAAGGGAGCCGAATTGAACATTCATGCAAAAGCTCATGATGGACGGTTGGAATACGTTTTACTTCCCATCGCAATGAATTGGGAATTTCTCATACGATGGTCGTTGAAGCGCTCACCTGCTCTGTCTTTCCTTTCTCACGATGTGTTTCTTTTGAAAGCCGTTTGCACATCCGTCTCCGCTGCTCATTTCTTGCTCTGCCCAAAATAGAGCAAAAACGCGTGATCTCGTATCGCGGAAAAGAAGAATTTGGTCCGGGATTGGCCCACTCTCTCTACAATTTGATTTTGACGTCGGAGAGATTTATAGGTGTCCGTTCGAATTGGGATCCTCCGGCCCTGCCGCCTATCATTTGCTTCCAGAGATTGATGCATCTTCGATACAGCCTTGTTGACGTCCTACTAGCAGCGAAGAAAAAGAATGATTCTCACCCTTTTCATGTTTACCCGTCATTTTATTTTTCTCTGGGTGGCTCCGAAATTGTGTAAATAAACGCAGAAATGGAAATGATTTACTATCATGTATATTTTTCGTGAAATTTGTCGCAGAAATTCAGTGAAATTATTTCAGTAGCAGTATTAAAATAACAGTACTCAGGGTACAGGAGGGTAAGGTGAAAATTTCTCGGCCTGACACAGAGATGGCGCTCCAATCAGCGAAAATGTACGATCCCTACCTGGGTGCACGTGTCATTAGTTCGTAAGACAAGTTTCAACTTGTTCTCTCAAGTAGTTTGTTTACACATATTGTTGCAGTAGACGTCTTTCGTGTTTTTCGTTAAAATGGATAAACTTGAATATCGTGCTGTCATAAAATTCTTCGTTTTGGATGGATTAACTCCTAAGGAAATTCATCCGAAGTTGACAAAAGTGTACGAGGACTCTGCTCCGTTGACAATGTCAACCGTTAAAAAGTGGGCAACTGAATTTAAACGTGGTCGCACATCCCTCGAAGATGACCCACGTGAAGGACGGCCAAAAACAGCAACCACACCGGAAACCATCGAAAAGGTGCACGATATCGTGCTGAACGATAGGCGAGTGAAGATGAGTGAGATAGTTGAGGCCGTGACGATATCGGAAGAAAGGGTGCGAAACATCTTGCACAAAGAATTGGGGATGCGTAAGCTCTGCGCATGGTGGGTGCCGCATTTGCTGAATGCCGATCAAAAGCAAATGCGCAAGCGATTTTCGCAGCAATGTTTGGACTGATTGTATTGTTTTTCAATCCATTCAATATCAAAATGCTCTTGTTGTTCTGCCGTAAAAACTGAGTCTTGTATTCAAAAGTATCACCTGGAATAGTAATAATTCCCCATCAGGATTAGCGGCAATCATAATTTTGATAACTATGAGAATATTCCCTCAATTAGGACGAGATTTAGGCTCGATATTATAATGCATTATTTGCTCGGAGCTAATGGAATAGTGGAAGTTAATCCATCATATGTGTGATAGGTTCACTATGACCTTCTTTAACTCTTACAAATCATCATAATTTCGGGCCGTATAGCTAAGATTGGTTAAATTCCATACTGACGGTACACAATACAATACAACAAAATTAAATGGAAACGTCTCAGCGGGCTTAACTGGCACTAGAAAGTTTCATCTTTCATTTAAACTTCGTTAGAGTACGTAAAACGAAATCCCATTTGCCACCGGGTATTAATCTCTTCCAGTGTCTATTTTAATAATCTAGACATTTTAAATATTGTAGTAAACAGAAATAGTAAATTCTGGGGATAATACTGAAAAAGGATTGAAGTAATGTATTAGATAAAAATAATAGATATAATGGTAAAATAATAGTCGTAATGATAAGCCGAATATAACGTTTTAAATGAAAAGGGTGAAAGGTGAATGTTTTCATACTTAGAACACACTTTGGATGATTGAGAATGATTGATTATAATTACTGAAGTTTCGAGGAGATTAAGCTTTCGGCTTTAAGAAGAGCCGTGATTTACGTTCTAAGAAGGCGTTTCATAAAAGAACTTTTTGCGGAGTTCTATGATACGAAGCATGAATTAAACTAAAGCATAATGCAAAGTTTTTATAGGCGTAGTACACACATATGCGCGTAAAGGTGGATTGATTGGAGGGAATGAGTCTATGAACGGTATTTCGTAATAAATTAATGAATCTAAAAAGCTAGAAATAACAAGTGGTAATAATTAACGATGAGCGGAGTCCACTCTCACTGGGGTTCAGCTATAATCGTCTTCGAACTTTCGTCGTTTCTGAATTGTTAAATTTTGCTGGTGAGGTTGGTTACAAATCAAATCTTCTGTTTGTCTTCTTCCTTGTTTGTCATCGTCTTACTCAGAATTTCCCTCATTTTCTTTCGATTGATTTCAGAACCGCATCTTTTACATTAATTTAACTCAAAGTTTTCTCTTCCGCGAAGTTCTTCTTTTCATATGAATTTTCCTGTTTCCTGTTTAGTTTCCGCTTCTCATTTATGTATTCTTAACAAATCTTTTACCTCTTCGGAACTGTCTCGTAACTTTATTTACACTCAAACTCTCTTCTCCTGTGTTTTCTTTGTTTTCGAATCCAAGACTTTTCTTCTGCGCTTTGCGTCCTCAAGTTTCTTTGTTTCGCAGATCCCAGGGGCTCGTCTTGTGGCAGCAATTGAATTGTCACGCGTTCCTCGTCGTTAGTCTTCTTCTAAGCTACTTTTTATCTTTGTAGATCGATTTAAATCAATCAAATGCGTGGTAGATAATTGATAGTAATTGTGAAAAAGTTCTCCTTAATGACCAGTTTCAGAGTTATATGATGAACGATGGAGGATGAAGAATTTGAAATAAAGAAATAAGGCAGTTAGAATGTCTAAGATTTAATTTATCGACAATGTTATTTTCCTCACTTTCATAATCACCTTCCATGAGAGACTTAGTTATCCATTTTTCTAACTCAAATATTTTTTCAAGCGTTAGGTGGCTAAAAAAATCTGCTCGGGAAGTTAAAGACCTTATTTCGATTTCCAGCTTGTCGATATTTCTCGCTTTTGCTTTTCCTTCAGATTCCAGAAGTGTTTTTAAATAGCTAAACGTGTAGTGTTTACAGAACAAGTAGCATTTTCCTTAATTTCTGAGAAATTTCTTCACGGAACCTTTTCCTTGAGCATAATAAAATTTTGCTATAAAGGGCAGGAAGAGATTCTTTAACATAAGTTGTATTTATCTCCCCATTAATTGTTTTTATCCTCTTCCTTCAACGATCAAATGACAATACATCTCAAGGAAGAAGTTTCCAATACTTGTTTTCTTTAGCATCAAGGAAAAGGAATTTTCTTGACACGTTTCTGCATGTTCCCGGAAGAGTATTCGTCTCCGAATTTTTGTAACTTTATTTCAAATTCAATGTTATATTAATAAATTTGTTTAGTTCTCGTTTTTGCGGAGATCATACGAATGAGTACGTGTTTCTTGTAACTCATGGTCATTTCGTATTTCAGATTAATCAAGCTCAAACTTTCCCTCATTTCAGTTTATAATAATCGTGATTTTGTATATTATTTGTAATGAAATAAAAGCTTTGAAAAGCAATCGATTTTGTATAGTTACCGAAGAAATAATCTATTTTTAGATCCATATTCTGGTGGGTACTGACAACGCAAAAATGTCACAAAATTACCACAGCTCGCGTGCAACAATTTCCTAGTATTTTAGCAAGATTAAAGGCATTTCTTATCACAAATGATATAGTCCCGATAAATTATGTTCCGAATTCCCACCACTGCGAACTTTAAACCTGGCTAGCGTTATTTTCTATGTAGTTTTTCAAAGCCACGAGGCGACGTTCTAAGAGAGGTTTTATTTATTTTCCGCTCCAACCCTCCTAAAAAGTTCCTGCTGCGGCCCCGAAACTTCCTCCTCCCTGTCTGTACTACCCTTCTGGGAGCAATATTCTGCGGTGCCAGGAGAGAAGGAGATGGATTCGGATTGGGGCGATTCTGCAGGATGGGGAATGGAGAAGTTTCGCGCCTCCGAGTGGGGGACGTCAAGAGGCTTGGGGATAAAAACCTTCAGACGTGTGACCGCTTCTGGGGAAATAAAGGCTGTCAATGGTTTATCCCGCCAAAGAAATCGTTTCTCCAGGGTGGAATTTATTTGTTCCTTACGTGATTAAGCTAATCGTTCATTGAATATATTTTAGCGCCAGTGTTGATTGTATTGCTTATTTATTAAGAGTGATAGCCATTTTATATACAACGACAATCTATAAATATCACCCGAATATTCGACTATTGTTAATGTTTAAAGCCCACCTCTGTAATTATCCAGTAAACGGATATTTGTAGGGGCATGGGGAAATAAATAAAATTGACAAATAGACGAAATACGGATAAGTTTATCTTAGTGTAAGTAAGTTGATAAAATGAAATACTAATTCTAAAAGATTTCCCTTTGTTAAAATTTCGTTGTTCCCTTACTTTCGTTGTGTTCCTTTCGCATTTTTAAGGCACGCTAAAATTCCAATGCTTTTTATGTATCTCTAATTATATAAATAAAGCAGAAATGTAAAAAAAATGTTATGGAAATATTTTCGCATCTATTAACCATTGCCAAAAGTGACTAAGGCTACGTAAAGCTTCCTAGCATTTTTCCTGTTTTGTTACTATGGTGGAAGTAATATATCTTATCTTATGAAAATTTCGGTTAGGGTGGAGATTTTTGGCCGGTGTGATTGTTAAGAATGTTTTATATCGGATAGAATTTCTCAGCATTTCCTTCAAAGCTACAGCATTAATTTCTATTGATTTAATCTGACTTGATTGTTTGTTATGAATTGGAATCATCAAAATATAGGGCTTATATATCCAGAAGCCGTATTGAAGGGGAGTATGAAGACTTCGTATTGGAGGAAGCGCGATTTGGGAGCAGACTCTAAAAGGCGTACACTTAAATACAAATATTTGGTTAATTTTTCCTTCCATGAAAGTCAGGAAGTTGTCTAAATAAGATTAATTATGCGTTTATTAGAACATAATTAAAATAGGTAGCCTATCTCATAGTTTACAAAGGGACGTAAAGCTTTCGATGTTTTTGGATGGGAATATCTCCCTTAGCCCCATTTCCTTTTGATGTTTCATGATATAACGAAAATCTTGTATATAAAATGCTATGCGAACGTATATATGATTCAGATTCTAGCTGTAGGTACCAATAGATGGTAAGCGAACTCTTATACGCTCTTCAGTAACTGACAGATGGCTCGTGCGTACATAATTTTCTAAATACATATGTCATTAAAATAACTCCCAAGGAAATTTTAAGTAACATTTTAGAACTTTCAAGTACAAAGAAATCTTTGATGTGTAGATATTATATATATTGCTTACCATAGTTACATAGATAGTTTTCATTAAAAGTAAAAACACTCCTCAATTTCCATTTAATTATTTACTTTATTCATTATTTTGGCTCGCCGATATTCCTCATCAGATTGTGCTCCCCGATTTTATCGGCCTATATTTCACCGAGATTGTCGCCCGTTTTAGCCGGATTCTCAACTTGTTATACTATAATGCGTTATCGTGCCTTACGCCTTATCGTGCCAAATCAACTAAACCCTTTTCCTTGTGTGTTATCCTTAAAGAGGGGTTCTCTACCACCACTTTGTATGGTCGGTGCCTCTATGAGGCTGCGAACGATAGTCGGACGAACTCACACGCCTTTGCCTACTAAGTCTCCCAAACGGTGTAATATATTGTACTGGTGGCATAGCTCAATGGGTGGAGCAACCAACCAGTAATTGGGAGACCCGGGTTCGAGTCCCGGTCCCGTTTCTCTTGTCATAATATGTTACATTAATTGTATAAAGCCCTCGCAAATTAAACCACGGCCATCTGGAGCACCGCCTTCTTGCTCTTCTTTCTTGATGCCTGAGACCGGCTCAGAAGGAAGTTAGGTAGTAAGGTTAATGGCAGCAGCGGTGTAGAAGAGGGGAGCGGCATTAATCTTTCCCCACGCAATTCTTTCTTCCATCCTCGGCTGAGGGTTTGCCTTTGTACCCTCCCCCTTCGACGATTATTCATTTCACGCATATCCCTCGCTTTTTCTCCCCTTCTAAACTTTCTTCCCGCATCTCTCCTTATCCACTCCCATCACCTCTTTGTTTCCCCACTGCATTTTCTCACTACTTTCCGCTCCTTCGGATTCGTCTCGCTAATATTTCACTCCGCCCCAACCGTTGTCTTCCTCCCCCATACGCTCTGCTCTCTCTTATTTTGTTCAGTTTTCCCCTCCACCGTATTGTTCGCTTCGCCCCTTTTTTTTAGATTCTCTTAATCTCGGTCCCCATCCACATCCGCCTTTGTTTTTACTCCGTAAGGCGTCAATGTTTGAGGATTTCTCGTGGGGTTCTGATGGTTCGTCTTCTTTTATGACCTCTCGAGAGCTTGAAATGAAACGGTCTTCTTTGTTTGAAACACCCCTTCCATAAGGTCATCAGGGTAAATGTGCTGCCTTGTAATAATTGATGTTTCTGGGGTTTCTGTTGATTTTAGTGGTTATTGAGGAATTAACGTGTCCATTGAAAAGTGTTGGTGGCTTATGTGCTAAATCGGCAATAATTAGTCCTAGGGTTAAAATTTTGTGCAGGATGCGGAAGATTTATTGTTTTTTCTTTTTAAGGGTAGATTTTGAGAATGGTCTGGTAAGGCTAAAATTCACCCTCGTTGTAATCCTGATTGGTATTATTATTAAAATCAGTCACTGAAAGGTTTCGCTTATTGTTTTCAGTGTTAGCTCAGCGTAATATCCTAGGCATCCGTAAACGTAAAGTAATCGAAATGGATCATTAGTGCGATTCCCTCCCACAATCTAGATCTACTAGTAACTACACCTTACTTTGACTTAAAACATTTAGTGAATTTTGGAGATTCCTTCAAAATGAAAATAAAATAAGGCAAGGTTTTTGTTATCAAGATTTTTCTTAATGGTTTTGAATCATGTTTTAATTAAAACTGGGTTCAATAAATATCAAAATCGTTCTGAACATGAGTCTTCATTGCAGCTGTCCACCAAAATATTAAACAAAAACATATTTTCAATTTAAGGTCTTTACCGTCCATGGGAGGTTTTTGGATGGGGTTTCCTCCCGTCTTTGGGCGAATGCTCGACAGATTTCATTATTATTTTTTTATGTTCCTCTTGACCACCTGGACCACTGACCAAATTGCAACGTTTGACCATTGAGTAAATAAATAATCAAAAAGTCAAGAGGCTATGCTGGCGTTTCTTTAATAGCAGTCTTTAAATTATTTAAAACTTTCTTCGACAATAATTTTCGTTTTAATATTTTCAGGCGAGGATTCAACCCCTATACATGAGGCCAGTTACGATTATTTGCAACGTTTGGGTAGGACGTAATTGGTAGGGTAGGACGTGATTCACGGTATCCGTGGAAGGGGTTGGTCTTGTTTGAATATGCCATTCTTAATCCTACATTAGAGTCAAATAGGTCAGCAGCTCACGACCAAAATTTAGATCTAACGCGTGTCTGAAGACATATTTTGTCAATATTTCCCTCACCTTTAATCTTGTCCTTTCCCCTTTTCTCATCTCGGCGCTTGTTCCGTGTTTCCCCCCTCTAATTCTTTCCGTCATCCTTTCCCTTGACAACCGGTCCATGGGATCTTCATAGGAATCACTCGAATGGGCACGGAATGGTCGGTCGGGTACGCTTAAAACGCCCCCTTTATCCGCGTTGTTTCTTCTTCCTCTTTCATTTACCTTTTGTTCCTTTTCCTGTTTGCTCTTGCTCCTACGGCGTGCCTTTCCCGACGTATAACAACACTTCAGGGTTCGGTGGGTAACTTTCTCTTTGTGCGTGCGTGAGCGTGTCTGGCCACTTGTTTGTTGTGTGCGTGTTGGGAATCCTATTTTTTCCGCTCGGCTGTTGTGTTGGTACATAGGTAGGAATGAGGTTCCGACCAGGAAAGAATGGATGGGAAAGGAGCTTTTTTAACCTTTTTCGACTGCTGCGGAATTTCCCTAGTGATCACTCTATCGTTCGGGATTGTGGGTTAAAAAACGTCTATTTCGGTACCGACTTTAGGAGCTGGGTAAAATTTGCTGGGCCACAATGGCAATGGTAGAATTACTGCTTGTACCTCAGCGTCATACGTACGTACCCCACATCAGCATATCTAGCAAAAAGCTACAAACTCTATTGTATGCGTATTTCTCTTTTGAATTTTCATTCCGAATTAGTTATACATACTTTAGAATATCAAATTTCCCAAGCTTTATCGAATAATATGTGATTAAATTAGTTATCATTACGAATTACATAATATTACAATTTAAGATTCTTCAAATGTTAAAGATCGACAAATTAACTATGGAGCAATCTTTCGTAAAAGTTCAGAAGATACAACGAAAACTTTCCAGCGCTAAATGATGTTTCCAATGAAATTTATAATTCAAGAAAGCTAATTGAAATGCTTATTGCAAAAGAAACTGTGATATTTGGAAAAAGTTTTTTTTTTTCACATTAAAAAACAGTATTGATAAACTGTAGCTCGTGCATTAATATATTCAGAGTTACTAAAACAATGATTCGTGTATATGTATCTTAGCTCGTTTAAATAAGCATTTGGTATCCAAATTTAAAATTAATATTCATAAACACAATAGTATTTTTCGGTGTAGTTATTTTGTGTATAGAGATACTTCTGATGGAATCACTACTATTTTATTCCGAAATATTTTTAATTTAGACATTGAATATTGGGAAGATTCAAAAGTACACTATAGGGGTACATTTAGAGGTATCTGCATTTGAAATTATCGATTCAAAGACTGTAATTAAATCCACTTATAAGAATACGCATCATCAAGCATTTCAAGCTTTTTTTATACTAGTGTTTCTTTTGCCGAAGGAAGCAGTTGTAGTATTTTTTTGTTTATCTTAAAGTCGTCAAGGTAAATACTACAGCATCATTTGAATAGGGAAGGGATTATAGCTGGGAAAGCATTATTGTTTGCAGTGGAACGGAAATGTTTTAGATCGCATTTAGTATAAATAGCTGGTTAAATGGATTAACGTTCTCTAATAAATTTTCACTTTATTCTTGCATTTAATGTTTTTCAATATTGTCTTTCTTACCGATTTAATTGTCGTTTCTTTCGGTAATTATATCATTTTTTGTAGTAAATCTCTGCTAAAATATTTTCGATTAGCGTTTGGGATATCCTATCACGTGTTGTTATGCATAGAAATACATACTTATAATCATTTTTTATGCATTGACTTTTTTCATAGTGATCTTTTACCTCCCCAGCTGGCCAATTTGAAACCATATCACTAAATGAAATCTTTCGAAAAGCGCTCTTGGGAATTTAATGGGCTTTTTTAGGCTTTTTAACGTTACCAGCTTTGCTTCTGACATTTAAATATCATGATTTATCTCTTTCAAAGCTTAAGTTACCCCGCAATTTATTTCCGTAATGGCGTTATTCGAAAACAATTCAATACTTAGCATAATTCATTCTCGGGCTCGTGGCTTGTTAAAGTAAATACTGCTTGCTGAACTGGAAACGTAAACCTTTGCTTGACATTTGCTTCTGAAACCGCCGCTGCATGTAATTACAATTCTGAAATCTTTTGTAAATAGAATGCCGATAACATTTTGTGTACTTAATCCGCTTTTGCTCGTTTCCAAAATCGATTTCTCTCTGAAAATGTGGGAATCTTCTCTTAGATTTCTTAATCTCTCTGGTTTACGAATTTATAAACTGTCTGTTATAAATTGTACAGTGACGTGATATATTGACTAAAAGCCTTATTCTGTTATTCAATGCAGTGGCGGTAAGTAGAATATTTATAAACTCTAAGAACTCTTAACTGTACGATTATGGACCTCAATGCGTTTTAAATCTTAATGTACGTTTTTAAATCGTTTGTTTCCATACACCTTTCATAGTTAGGGAATAGGATTATGCAGATACTTGGTAGGGATTACAGCTTTGTTAAATAAGTTTGATTGCGAACAAAAACTTACTAGAGTATTGTGGTTATTTCTTTAAAGCATTTGCCATTTTTGACTTTTCATTTTGATACGTTGCGTACTCAGGAAAAGAAAATGAAACGACTCAATTTCTCTTTCTCAAATCTTATAATCTCCCAGTGGTAGAAAATACTGTTTTCTCACTCAAACCTTTGTTGTGACTTTAAGGGATGAAAATAGGAGAATATAATACTGTCATATTATGTATGTTGAGACGAATCAAGAAATTTATGTAGTGGTAGTTTCTTGGATTTCTGATTGGAAGGTTTATTTTGTCTTTCCAGTGGTTGTGAATTTCAACAATTGTATTACCTTTTGTTCATTTCGACCAACATCTTTAAGCCACTTAGAATATAATATGTATGTATCTCCTTAATGAATAATAGAAACATATTTTCAACATATTATTTTTTTAAATAATGGGATGGTCTTATGCATAGGGAAAAAGAAATTGTCGTGGGTGATATCATGAATGAATTGGAAACTTATATGGGTCTTTCTTATACTGTATTAATTGCGTAGAAATGGAAGAAGTCCCTGATCAAAATTAAAGTGTATTAAAAATGAACACGTTTAAATGGTAAAACTGCATCCAAGTTTACTTTTCGCTTTTAAGAGATTTACTTTAAAAGTTCTTCTTCATCAGAGATGCTTTTAATTCAAAGAGTACGGCATTTCTAGTAAAAAATATATTTAATAGTCAGAATACAATTTTAAGCGTAATGAAAGTTAATGATACATTCTTCTGAAATGTGTTTCTTTATAGCCATGTGACACAGTTTAATGACTCCATATAGGTTATCTATTAAATTATGTTACGGATATATCATGTGAGTCCAATCGCAAATATTTCTCCAAGGGATACCGCCATTGCATGCTACAGCTGCTGGATATAATCTGTGAGGTGTGTCACGTGTAGAGCGTGGCTTTTGTCGTGTACCCTGGCGACATCGAGTCTTGTTCAGGCCATATTTGCATTCCCGTACAAGATTTTCCGCCTTCCATCATCCCGCTCTCATTTCTCCGTAACCTTTCCTATGTCTTACCTATCAAAGGCGGTGGTCTTCGGTTAAAGGTCCACCTCTCGGCCTTCCCTTTCTTTAGAGGATGGAGGAAAAAAACGATTTTCCTGGTGGATAACCCAGTCATCCTTTGTGACCCGCACAACGTCGGATATATATATTGAAGGATAGAGAGATCAGAATAGTGAGAGGTAAGAGGTCATCTGGTGCAGTCAGATAAATTGGTTTGTGAATTGGAACATCTTTAGCGTGAGAAGGCGATAAGATGGTTGGGCAGGGGATTGAGAGGTTAATTTTTTCCCTTTCTTGGCAGCCCGTATGAACGGATCTGGCACGAATTGACGTTGAGAGCGCCTTTATCTTCTTTTCTTTCTGATTTTCGGCTATGCTCTGCGTCGCCATATCTATTTCAAGAATTCCTTTTGAGCATTTTGGCTTGAAAATAGTCGGGCTGCCATCCATGGCAAGGAATTCTATTTTGAATATCCTGTCATCACTTTTTTTTTCCATGTTATAACGGTAAAATATTTTTTCATCAACGCTTCAATTTTGTTAATTCCTTAACCGTTTCGGTTTCAGATCCGCAGCCGCTTTAAGATTTTAACATTTTGGCGTCCATCATTGTCAAGTACTACTAACTTGCCTCAAAAGTATAATTTTATTGTGACATTATAATAACTCATTTACGTCGGTCATTGTCACGATTATTCTTCCACTGATTGTACGAACAATTACATGATAATCACTACCTTGTTGATCTCAATAGCTGCATTGTTGATATCTTAAATACTTCACTAATTACAGGCTAATTTAGTTAACAGTTGTGGGTCTCAGCCAAGGGTGCAAGAAGGTTGTTCAGGGGGCCCGAGACGTTATAAAAATAAGAAACTGTTTTAGTCGTAGTAAATGTTAGTAGCTAGTAGTAGTGGTTAGTAGTTAAATTCAGTAGTTCAAATCCTGTATAAGTGTACAGTGCAGAAGCCCAATTTTTTGTTCTCCGTAGTTAATGAAAATTTGTTGTTTTTGTTAAGTGGTTCGAGTTCAAATTTTGATAACTTAGCGGGTGCCAGCAACTAAAAAGGTTAATAACCACTGATTTTATGTCATTTCTTGCACATTAAACTACATATTAATATCAAGTGTTCCAGTTGGAGTGATTCATTCTTCTTAGCATTTTTACATCAACGTCCCTTTCTTTGAGCACCCTGAGGTGGTTGTCTCACTTGCCTATTTTCTTTATTTATTTAGTCATTATTAATTAATGAGGCCAATGAAATCATTAGTTAGACGAATCTTCTGCAGGGAAATCAAACAAATATTAATTTAACGTTATGATTGTAATAATTTTGCTGTACGCACGCCTTTTACCTTGTACCTTAACTAAGAAACAACAACATATTTTCTTAATTCATGAAGTATAGAGTAAGCTCAGTATTCGTAAAGGAAATGATTGCTTAAAACGTGTGAAATTTAAAATTTTAATTATTTATATTAGAATAGGTGTTGCCATCTGAATTGTGGGAACGATTAACTCGCTTGACATTCATCGTGCTTGGAATAATACGTGACCTCTAAATGTCTTGAAGCGTAGAATTGTATTCAAAGTAATTATCCTTGGTTAAAATATTTTTAGACATCTTGCATTACTTATAATTGCCTGCAGCGTGTCATTGTTGTCGGGTAACATGACGCCATCCATTGTATTAAACGTACCCAAGTTAACAATGAAGTAAAAGCAACTCTCTCTCTAAGGCATCGTATAAATTTGTTTGTATTCTAGAGTCATTGTGAAGAAAGTTGACAGTGTATTTCAAAGACGTTGTTTCTCGAGGCATTGTTTAAGGAGAACGCAATTTTAAAGCGATTGTAGCTCTCCATTCATTTGTCACGCAGCGTCGACTTTGCATTATGAAGGAAAGACAAGTCTATGGAAATTATAAAGCAGCTTTTCTGCCGAAAGTAATGACTTGTGCTTTAGAGGCGAAGGTAAAAAAGGAAGAATCCAGCGGTACTCGAGAAAAATACATAAAGGACGGGATAGCATTTCGCGGCGCGATTTATTTGGTCTTGCGTTCAGGTAAAGAGAAAAAATATGTTCGTACATCAAAGTAATATTTTGTTTGTTCTGGGAACGCAAGAGAGTATTTACCTTGACGATTCTGCCTAAGGAATTTATTCTCAAACGCTTTTAAACATTTTTACGCCGAACCGAGAGCGTAATTGTCCTAATGAGTCTTTGATAAAGTTCGTGGTTCAGAATGCTGTCAAATTCCGGCAGCTGCGGTGGTGTCTTTTTGATCGGTTTTGCTTGTGATTCAGATTCGAACCACTGTACCATTCCTTATTTTTGCCGCATTGAAAGGTTTTGATAATCTGGTCTGCAGGGAATAGCTACCTTAGGGTTAAAATGTTGTTACAATCGCACAGTGTTTCGAACTTGTTATATTTTGGGAGTTAATTTTAATGCAGAGCAATGAGCAATAAAAAAATGCATGACTGTAAATAGAAATTATTTTATGTAATTCCAAGTTCCACCATAGTTTATCATGTTTCTATAAAAATAATTAATCGTAGTAATAATCAAGTATTATGTATGTTTTTAGGTATTCTTATTCCTTTCCTTTCTCTTCCCCACTCCCAGGCCATTAACCGTTAATTTTTGTTTGAAGATCTTTGTCAGTTTGTAATGAAATCTATGAGGCAAAGAAATTCTGAAGTAGTCAATTAATAGGGATTGTGGGCTGTCCAAAATTCATGGTTAACGTAAAATACGGAATAATAACGGAAAAGGACTGTAATTCGTGATAATAAAATAATAATCTCGGTAGTAAATGATAATAAGTGTGAAAACTCTCGCAGTTGTTGCTTAAATACTTTCCTATGGCAAATCTGAAATAAACTTCGAAAATTCATAATTTATCGCTATTCCTTTTTAATTGAAAAATTATCAAGTTTTGGAGTTTATTTCTGGAACTTCATCTACATAAATACCCTGCAAGCCGCCTTTCGGCGTGTGGCAGGGTGGGGACATACGTTACTGGAGATCGGATATTGTAGTAGTTATCTTCTTTGATACTTTTGACGAGGTTACTTTACTTTTCATTGCATTTAAAATTTTCACGTATTGCATCATAATTTTCTACTTTTAACTTGCAATCATGAGTTAAGACCTTCGAGTTCGTATTCGTAGAGCCTTCGAACCTCTCGGGCGTCGAATGCGGCGTCTTGGTCACTCCTTGAAACCAATGCTTTTTATTAGAAAATACGTTTTGCATTCTCAGGTATGACGTCAAGAGATAATGTAATGGAAATATTATATCTAGGTTTACTCAGCGGATATATTTCATGTTTTCGCATTAAATCGACGAGAAACTATGCGCAAGTAAGTAGATGCGGTCTGATGGTTTCTTTCACTGTCGAATGTTACGCATGCAACTTTCTGGTGATTAAAGACACTGGGATAGTTGAATGTAGAATGAAGTATTATTACACAAGAAAAGTTAAGATTAAAATTCCCCTCAATATAAATCTTTTAATCATTTTACAGATATGTTTATACATATTTTGTATCCTTGAACTATTATAGAATCACCGCGAAAGATTGCACTGCACCGCGAAGCGATGACGTCACCGTTAGAATGCTCGTGATGGAGACGTCCTTCTCTCACTGTTTAATTTTCAGGGATAGCCTCGCTATCGGGAATGTTTTCTCAGGAAAGTCGTAATTTAAGAACGTCTAGATAGGAGGAGAGGAGGAGATAGAAATTTTTCCTTTTCCATCAGAATAAGTACGCTTCAGCTTGCATCGCCATTATCTGGTAAAGCTGGATTACGTCCAAACTGTCCTTTGTTTCCGTGGGTCTGCGGTGCAGTAAAAAGGCGATGTTGGAGAAACAATTTCCGCCGTTGTTCCCAGAAATTCATTCTCGTCGATTAGTGGTTATAGTCGCAAAAATTGTGCTTCTCGATTTGAAATCCACTCTAAGTTCGAATCCGTTCCCATCTCAGAGTTATTAGTAATATGAGTCGGAGCTTTCCAATAATGGAAGATGGATGAAACTAACTTTAAAGAGCGATTTTTTTGTTAAACTTTTGCTGTTATTGATTTTATCAACTGAGAAAAGATAGCTGCGTACAATCTAATTTGAAACGAAAATTTAACATTAAAATAAAGAAACTAAGGATTTGTAAATAGCTTAGTGATTTTATGATCAGTTACGTAAGGTGTGTTGTAATAATAGGCAGGCATTGTGGAAATCTCTTTGAACCTCGGAATGCATGGATTAAGTAAGAAACCATGTACTAAGGAAACGTTTGTAAAAATCTCAAAATTTTGTGACATTGTCTTACGTTAAATGAATTGCATTATGCCCCCTAAGAATATAGCAGTAGCAAACTACCTCTCTCTTCATCTTGCCTAGCACACCTTATTCCCTCTCCAAAGCTTATGGTAGCTAACGATAGTTGAGGTTTAAGCCAGCCTTCGGTCCGAAAACTTTACAGACATCCCTTTATACCTGGCAATTTTAAGCCATACTGTAAGGGTGCCTATATTTTATAATATTAATATTTTATAATAAGGCTTCGTATTCCTAGATGCTCGAGATTTCGTGCAACAGTGTGATTACGACGGAATTGAAGGATACATTTAAAAAATGGTAAAAAAGTGTTTAACCAGGCTATTATTTTCTCGTGGCATTCGAAGGAGAAACCTCTCTCCAACGCGACCGCAAGGAGTCCACTTTGTTTAACGACCCGCGATATCAAGGACGACTTGGCGAGATCCACATAATAGCGACAGAAAAAGATTTACGCGTCGTTTTTCCTTCTTCCGTGTTCCCGCCATTGTCTCAACGTGAAGATACGCTTCCTTTTCTCCTGCCGCCATCTTGCGCAAGCAGCGCAATTTAACGGAACACGTGAATTAAGACGAGATGCACTTCCCGCTTCCTATCTGCGCCGTCTAGGACGTCCTTAAGTCCCGTGACCCGCTTTTTTTCCCTCTGCCTGCGAGGATGCTACCTCCTAGCGGGCGTGTGCGAAGGACGGCGGTGTATGCGTGCTACGCTTTCTGTTTTGTTGGCAGAAACATTGATGGCGCCGTGGAAACTTATATTGTGTTGGGCAATTAGTCGCGATCGGGATACTAAGGTGCTTAGCTTCATCGCTCGATGTGGCAGAGCTGAAGAGACAATACAAGCAAGCGACGCGTGGGTCAGGGGAGAATTTAGGCAGATCATCAAAGCGTAATATTTTTAGTTCCAGCTTACTCTCCGGTTCATAGAAAAAACGAATTTCAGTTCAGTTCCGGTTCCACTACTTTTATCCACGTAGAACCGGTTTAAACCGGTACTTTTCAAATATTATATATTTCTGAAATGTTCTGATCATGTTTAGCTTTTTCGATGACATTATATTAAGTTAAATTTTAGGATATAACTTATAATATTAGAGACTCGATGTTCATAATACTACAGAAAATGAATGTTAATGTGAAGCATTCATGTTTATTGTATTTGTTTAGTATACAAGTAAAGTAAAGTTTAATATACCTAGATGAGCAATAAAAAAATGCATGACTGTAAATAGAAATTATTTTATGTAATTCCAAGTTGCTTTCGGTGTCAAAGCACCACGAAGCGATTGATAATGGTGCTCTGACACCGAAACCGGTAAACCCTTACAGTTACAATTTTTGTGGAATTTGTACAAGTTTTGGCTTTTGCAAGTGTTTCTATAATGAAGTTCCACCAAGTATCACTTGAGAAGATTTCTTTGATTTAATATACCTTTTAATACAGCTTCTTCCTTTTAAATGTATGTAAATTGGCAGTGTTGTTAACTAAAAATCTGAATGGAATAAATAACAGTTTCAGTTCAGGTTTAAGATTCTTAATTTTCAGTTCGGCTTCGGTTATCGCTCCAGAAAAAATAACGGTTTTTTTCTTATTCTGTTTTTGATTCTTTTCCGGTTCGATTCAAATACAGATACACCCAATATACCAACATATTTCAGTTGTTAAACGTATATAGTGAGGTGGTTATCGCCAAGGGATTCTTCTTTGAAAGGCACATGTCAACTTTGGCAGACCTGTCTCTAGTAATTTTGTTTCTACCGTCCGTATTATTCGGAAAATTAAGAAGAATAGTTAGTTGCTATCTGTTGCATCATTTCGAGTTTCTTAAATTTTAGTTTTAGGAAGCTAGTAACTGTCTCATAATTTTTCTATCCAGTTTACGTTCTTACGAGTAGAGTTATGAATGTTCTCTTTTGTGTACATTTGTACGATAATTTTCAAATTGTGGAGATATCGGTGTTACTCTTATTGTATTAAATTTATAATCTCAATATGCATAAATTTCGTTAGGTTTCTTATGTTTAAGGCCATCCACGAGGTTGTTTTGCTATTTTAACATCTTGTAATCCAAGTGTTTGAATAATTACCAGCGCATTGCGGTCAGATTATCGAGCTTCCTCCTAGCAACTGTTAATCCTTAGCATATATTTTTTCAAGATTATATATTCAACTTCTTTCCTTTTTCATACTTTTTCCTATTTTTTAATTGCTATCTTTCACCGACGATGTTGTCCTCCTGGTTTATTTCATGCAGTTTTATTTTGCCTCCTCTAAGGCCGTAATTTTTGCAGAGATAATTTTTAATCTCCTACTTTATGATCTTCAGTTTATGACGCGTTATCTGTGTAGGAAACTGTATGGAAGCCAGTTTGAGGTTCAAACCTTCCTCTATTACCAACATTTTCAAAGATTAAATGAGGCTTACTATGCAAGTTGAGGAATGAGGTAATTTGCTTTGCTTTCCTCGATGAGGGTGAACGCTTTAAATGGGGAAGTCCTCCAAAGTTCTGCTGTATTAGCTTATGGATAATTCTTTTTAAAGCTAGATATCAACTGATATAGCGGTAGCGGTTGCGCAATTTCGTGAACAAAGAAAAATGCATAAATCAGTTTTCCTTAGGAAACTAGATCCTGTTTTATTTAAACAGGCACAATTCCTCGGGGAAAAATTGTTGGCGATAAGTTTTTACATATGAGCGTTATTTTCAAGCACATACGAAGTAAAAAACCCTACCTAGGAAATGTCTCTCTTACGCTGAAACAACTTATTGAAATAAGATCAGTTTCCTGACAAAATTCGATTCCTTCATTTTTCTTTTCCTTTCAAAAAGCCGAGGTGTTATATCATCAAGACTTATTCTTATTCCTAGGTAGGGTTTTTGTACTTCGTATGTGCTTGAAAATAACGCTCATATCTAAAAACTACGTAACGCTTATTCAATGCCGTTATTCAGTAACATTTACACCCAAGTGACTGTAATTTTTGCATTCATGAAGAAGGCCGAATGGAGCTGTGAAGTTAATGGAAGAAACCTTTTTCTCTTCCCTGTATCAAAAGACTAATGAATATTATTCCATTCATCGAGATATGGTAGCTGGAACACAATGACGTGTTTTATTAAAGTTTGAAGTTCTAATTATCTGCATACCTGTTACACACTTTAGAATTCAAGCTTTTAACCTATTCAAACGGATGCTTAGTCTTTGAGGCTCCACGGAGAGTTGACATTCGATTCCAAGAAAGCCCGTTCTCCCCAAAGAAACAACTCCTGCAAAAGAAACGCAAACATTTCGCTCCCTCCTGCGTGTGACACCTCAGTTTACCCAAGGTCAAAAAGTCCTCGGGGTTCGCTGGGAAGGTGAGTTTCCCGAAAAGCGAGGACTTGGTTCCAGTTCTCTCCTCCACGTCTCGGAATTTCTCAAAGCGGAAGAATCTCCGGAGACTAACGAAAGCTAATTAGTCCGCTGGAATGCTAAATAGGCCCTCAGGGTGGCAAGGTGAAGCGGGCAAGGAGCGGATCCCCCTTAGAGCGAATTCTCCGATCCGGAAATAAGGTATATTCCTTCGTAAATTATCGGGAGGTCAGCAGCGAAGGGGCAATTTCTACTTTTACGCCGATGGGTTTCATTGCTAACAGTTTTGACTCTCTTCCACGTTGGATTCTGTATTCCTGGCACTAAACTGCAATTTCTGTAAGTTAAGAAGGGAGTTTTCTGGAAGAGGTGAAATGTCTGATTTCTTCGATTCAAAATTAAAGTCTTTTTAGAATATTTGAATATTAGTAGTAGTATTGTTAAAATTACTTTACAGCTGAGGTCATTTCACACGTAGGCCTCACTGGGAATCGAACCCGGGACCACTTTCACCGAATTCGAACGCGTTGTCCACTTGGCTATCCGGGATATTAACATTATCAAAAATTAAATTAACTTAAATGTTCGCAATTTTAATTTGTATGAGAATATTCGGTTGTCATCCTTAACGTTTGTGTCTTTCTCTGAACCTGTCTAACGTAAAACCAGGCTTTAGGGTACTCTAAACTCATTATTGCTAGGATATTAGGAAAGAATGTCAAATGAATGGTAGCGCTAACATTAATAAGAATCAGTATTTTAAAGTGAACATTTTATTTGGCGAAGCTACGTAAACTCGAATGGATTAATAGATTTATTAAAAATGCCTTTAGATGGAGATTTTGAAGGATCAGTATGGAAAGTTATCCTATAGAATATGTTGCACATCTATATTTGTTTTATCGATGAAGATAATTTGAATGGCCTGGTGAAACATAGGGAAATCAAATCAATAACTTTGGATTTTGCAGGTTGGTATATTAAAAAATATCTCTGTGTAAGTACTGTGGCCTTTCGTCCTAGTAATAACAATAACGCGTCTTTGATTGAGACTAGTTAGTCTCTTCTTGCGTACATCGAACCCTGTCAATGAAGATTTAAGGGTAAGGCTTCTGGGATGGAAACAAGAGAAAAAGCAAAACACATTAGCAAATTAATGAGTGATTTGGCCGCTGATGGTTAAAGTATAGGAATAAGAAAACATCCAAAAACCATCAAAAGTAAAGTTACTTTTGATTAAGATACCCAGGGGTTTTTTAATACATGTAATATATCCTTATGTAAGTATAAGAAAACATCCAAAAACCACCAAAATAAGGTTATTTTTGATGATTTTTGGATGTTTTCTTATTCTTACGTAAGGATATATTACATGTATTAAAAAATGCCTCAGTCTACACTTATGAAAAAATAAAGAACCTTGCAGGAAAACACCCACAAAAAGGGGGGCGTGGAAAACATGCGGAACCATTATAAGATGCTATTATCTTACATACAAATTTTGAATGAGCTGAAAAACTCGGCGTACAGAAGAATTACAGAGAAGTAAATCATAACTGAGGGTATGGCAAAAGCGGTTGTCTATTTTCATACATTTTGTATGCACATTTCCCGGTCTTTGAAACCACGAGTAAAATAGAGTTTAAGCGACCGCCTTCACATAGAGCGTTAATAGCTCCCTCTCTCTAGCCAAGATCCCACTAGCTTTAAATCTTCGGAAATAATTAATGAACAGGGTCTTTGGCAATTTGGAGTTTGGGTACGGCTTTCACGCTGCCTGCGGGTTAAATTGAAGGAGAAGGCAGTTGAAAATAGGAGCCTCAATGAAACAAGAAGTTTGTGTTCTCAGATTTTTTACAAGCTGTTTTGCTGCTTAGTAGGGTGCATGCGATTCTTGAAATAAATTATTCTTAAATAATTATTTAAAAATGTATCCACAGATTTACCTTCTATCCCAGAATGATTCCTCTTTGCTTTTATTCCATTAAGTATTTAGGTGATAAGTTTAGCGATTTGATAACAAGTCTACAAAGAAATATTAGTATTACTTTTAGATATTATGAAATCACCTTATTTGTTATTAAGATATACGGCACTCACAGTTGAAGTTGTAAAACATATTGTTGTTCATTGAATTGAATTTAATTGTTTCACATTTTAATTGCTTCTTCCTTACTTTACAGGTAATGTTCCATCTCCATTGAAGTTCGCACTTTCATCAGTTGAGGGAGAGTAAGATACATTATCTTATTAGATGTGTGAGTACACTGGAATATATTTTACTGCGTTGAGACTCTTACTTGCTCGGGTATTTTTGCTTACTCGTCTTTGTTGTACAGTGTTGCTAACTTAACATATTGCCGAAGAGTTGTAAATTCCTGCTATAATTTTAAAATCCAAGAGTATAATATGTGACTTCTGATGAACTATATGCATGAGAAAGGTATACAATCCTTCGAAGTTTGAAACAACCAATGCGTTGGATAGTCTCATTAGATCATTTCAGATACACAATACTAGACGGAGAAGCCATACTAGACGGATTTATAATAAAAGGACGATCGATAAGTCACCAGTTAACTCTATTGGTGTCTTTAATTTTGATGCCTCGTAATTATTTATTTATGTTTATCTATAGATCTGAAAAATAGCATGTTCTATCGTTTTGGTTACTCTCTGTAATGAGATGAAAAAAATTACGAAACACGCGCGTTTCTGCCGGATTCTTTTCAACCCTCAACAAATAATAAGAAACAACTC
>KZ308134.1:689705-729017 GCA_000376725.2 Ladona fulva | reverse complement strand
CTTTAAGTTCATTTTAAATATGTTTCCGCATAATCTCGAACGTTCAGGGAATAAAGATTTTGTAAAGTAGACGTAAAGATTGGTTTGAATATCTTATCATCAGATTTTCTCTTGGTTTCTATGGAATTGAGGAATGACCCCTTTTTATTATGATTTTTTTAAAAGATCTAAAAGTGGTGCGCGGCCTGCTGGCTCTAAATTTAGACGGAAGCAGTAAAATATATGTAAGTGAATAAATACATTTGAGAAAAGAGTATGTGAATAAATGCTTTTAATTAAAAAGAAATAGGTCCTGTCGGCGAAACTATCATGAATCGATTCAGAAATTGATCATAATACGTTAAGATGTCCCTGTCAATTAAGGAAGATAGAAGAATGACTAAAGCAAACAAAAAGATTGTTACTATATACCCATAATTACCGAAATTTTGCTAAATTTTAATATACTTAACAGTATTATCTTAGCGAATCGGAGAATAGAAATATTCTGTATCGGTGTGATTTTCTTCTAATGACGTGGGGATTTTCTTACTCCGAAATATCTCATTTAAAGAGATGTAAACAGAAAAGAATTTCTTACTCTATAACTATATAAACAGTTCTGTAGTATTTTTATATAAGGTATAAGGAATATTCGAGAATATAGCGGAGTTTCTTTATTTCAAGGACTAAGTCTGTGTTTCAGAAAATATTTCTCCAAGACCCCGGAGAAAATGTTTTGTGAACATATTCAATTTCCGTCCATTTGGTTAGCATTGTCTTTAACTACGTCTTAGCAGAGTATAAGTGTGTACTTTTCACGTGAAGGGCATCGGATCCAAGGAAACATTCATATGGTTAGGCTCGTAAAAGTTTAAATTTAGGAAAAGTAGGAGTGTAATATACACTTACTTTCTTCTGTTAAATTGTCATATATCAGACAAATAGCAGTACGTACGTAAACAGTAATGTACGTATGTGCTTTCTAGCTGGGAATGACCATAAGTCGAAAGTTCTATAGAAAAATATAATTCTTCCTATTATTTTTAATTGGTTATCAATGTGGTTTTGACATTCAATCTCCCCCTTCCATTCTTAAAGTTGACGCAAACATTTTGCTCTCCGACTGCATCAGATTCTACTTGGTTCACTTTAAATATGACCTATCTTCCATACGCATTACGATCACGCAAAGCAACCTTGGAAAAAGAGATGTCCGAGATAAGGCAGAGCCCTCTATTTCCTGTCGCCTCCAGTGATTTTAATATCAAATTCTCTGCCTTTTATATTCTCATGTCTTTTCGTATCTGTTCTCGTTAGTCTGGTATTCTCATTTACTGCATTTTTTCGTTAAATCATTTGTCAATCTTATGTAATTTTTCAAATACTTTTTGAATTCCCAAATACCTTTTGGTAAATATTATTTTTTTATGCAGTAACCGCTCGAAATTTTTAGTTCGTAGATATATTTCGTAGTTGCGTCTGATAAGTGTATGTCTCTTTCATGTGCTTACGCATATCCTTTCATATGCTGTTGCTTCACGAGTTTATGGACTTTCGTCTTTGAACATGTACACAGGGGCTTGGGAAATGTCTCATTAGGGCTGCTAATGAAACCGCGGGCGTGGAATCTCTGGAGTCAGCCCGTTTTGATCGAAGTTACTTGTGTTGCGGTTGATATATTCTTCCCTCTTCCATAACTTGGGCGTATAATTCACGTTAACTTTCCTGGATCGGATGCTACTCAGTCGCTTTATTAGGGATTCAGATTCGCCCTTCTCGAATACAGGGAACTGTGGACCGCATGTCGACCAGCATGACCCCCCTCGCTGTGATAACAGAAGACAGTTATTCGGGCGACATCTCCGGCTAATTAGTGGGACCGAATCCTCGAGTTTCAGCTTTCATCTTGGAAAAAGTTACTTCGGTTTTCAAATGTCAGTTGTGTAGATACTTAATTTCGTAGTGGGCTTGCCGGTGTCAATGAAATTGTTTTGGATTCCAGAGATCCGACCCTAACTTTATGCAAACTTGGCCTGAAGAGTCTTCTTTTAAGGGCGAGAAGTCGTTGCCGTGGTCCATCTTTAAAGGGTTTCAGTATGGTTCCTACTTAGCTGTATCCCTTTCACCGGGGGAAATTCTTCTGGAAAGTTTGGGAAACGTGACGGCTTGGAAGTGTAACGTTGTCGGTAATTAACAGAAAGNCCGACAGGCGTAAAAGCGGGCGGAAGCGCCTCGTATTATTTTAAAATTATAATAGCCGGAGAATTTCAGCGTGTCGTTTGAAAGCGGCGCTCAATTTAGAAAGCGGGGGGACCGCAATTTACTGCGCTGAACCTTTATTTTCGTTCGCACCCGCAAAGCCCTACTTCACAAAGCATAACTCGTTATTCTCAAAATTCGTTTTTAATAGGTTTTTCTGTGCAAAACTGCGGGAAGGTTTCGAGCGAACTCGCGGAAATTGTTTCCTTTCCGCGCTAATTTGTCCTCTTGACACTGAATAACAATGGGTTCCGTTGCTATGACAATGCCCTGCCTGCTTTAGTGCAAAAACATATTTACCTTTTTGGAAAAATAAACTTTGCGCGTCTCGATTTCATACAAGAGTCGCAATCTCTTGATTCATGTCGCCACAGAGAAAAATTCAGCGCATGCAAAATTCCGCGGGCATAAACGCGGTTGCTTTATTTTTAAAGCGGTTCCCAAAGTGCTCTCGAAAAATGGACCTTTCGCATCACGCCGCTGCTGTAAAAAGAAGGAAATAGTCATCCGGAGTCGTTCCGAAGGAGTAAAATTTATATTCTAGGTATTGTGTGCGTTTATACCGAGGGCCTCATTCATGAAGCGAGGATGCATGGAGGTCTGTGCCTCACTATGTCACTGTTCACCGGGTTCTGGATGACCTCATGTGAAACCTCTTCCGGGCTCGCGGCTATGCATTCGTCAAAGAGCAAATTTTAAGTGTGCTTTTTTGAGCAAGTGCTTTAAGTTCATTTTAAATATGTTTCCGCATAATCTCGAACGTTCAGGGAATAAAGATTTTGTAAAGTAGACGTAAAGATTGGTTTGAATATCTTATCATCAGATTTTCTCTTGGTTTCTATGGAATTGAGGAATGACCCCTTTTTATTATGATTTTTTTAAAAGATCTAAAAGTGGTGCGCGGCCTGCTGGCTCTAAATTTAGACGGAAGCAGTAAAATATATGTAAGTGAATAAATACATTTGAGAAAAGAGTATGTGAATAAATGCTTTTAATTAAAAAGAAATAGGTCCTGTCGGCGAAACTATCATGAATCGATTCAGAAATTGATCATAATACGTTAAGATGTCCCTGTTAATTAAGGAAGATAGAAGATTGACTAAAGCAAACAAAAAGATTGTTACTATATACCCATAATTACCGAAATTTTGCTAAATTTTAATATACTTAACAGTATTATCTTAGCGAATCGGAGAATAGAAATATTCTGTATCGGTGTGATTTTCTTCTAATGACGTGGGGATTTTCTTACTCCGAAATATCTCATTTAAAGAGATGTAAACAGAAAAGAATTTCTTACTCTATAACTATATAAACAGTTCTGTAGTATTTTTATATAAGGTATAAGGAATATTCGAGAATATAGCGGAGTTTCTTTATTTCAAGGACTAAGTCTGTGTTTCAGAAAATATTTCTCCAAGACCTCGGAGAAAATGTTTTGTGAACATATTCAATTTCCGTCCATTTGGTTAGCATTGTCTTTAACTACGTCTTAGCGGATTATAAGTGTGTACTTTTCACGTGAAGGGCATCGGATCCAAGGAAACATTCATATGGTTAGGCTCGTAAAAGTTTAAATTTAGGAAAATTAGGAGTGTAATATACACTTACTTTCTTCTGTTAAATTGTCATATATCAGACAAATAGCAGTACGTACGTAAACAGTAATGTACGTATGTGCTTTCTAGCTGGGAATGACCATAAGTCGAAAGTTCTATAGAAAAATATAATTCTTCCTATTATTTTTAATTGGTTATCAATGTGGTTTTGACATTCAATCTCCCCCTTCCATTCTTAAAGTTGACGCAAACATTTTGCTCTCCGACTGCACCAGATTCTACTTGGTTCACTTTAAATATGACCTATCTTCCATACGCATTACGATCACGCAAAGCAACCTTGGAAAAAGAGATGTCCGAGATAAGGCAGAGCCCTCTATTTCCTGTCGCCTCCAGTGATTTTAATATCAAATTCTCTGCTTTTTGTATTCTTATGTCTTTTCGTATCAGTTCTCGTTAGTCTGGTATTCTCATTTACTGCATTTTTTCGTTAAATCATTTGTCAATCTTATGTAATTTTTCAAATACTTTTTGAATTCCCAAATACCTTTTGGTAAATATTATTTTTTTATGCAGTAACCGCTCGAAATTTTTAGTTCGTAGATATATTTCGTAGTTGCGTCTGATAAGTGTATGTCTCTTTCATGTGCTTACGCATATCCTTTCATATGCTGTTGCTTCACGAGTTTATGGACTTTCGTCTTTGAACATGTACACAGGGGCTTGGGAAATGTCTCATTAGGGCTGCTAATGAAACCGCGGGCGTGGAATCTCTGGAGTCAGCCCGTTTTGATCGAAGTTACTTGTGTTGCGGTTGATATATTCTTCCCTCTTCCATAACTTGGGCGTATAATTCACGTTAACTTTCCTGGATCGGATGCTACTCAGTCGCTTTATTAGGGATTCAGATTCGCCCTTCTCGAATACAGGGAACTGTGGACCGCATGTCGACCAGCATGACCCCCCTCGCTGTGATAACAGAAGACAGTTATTCGGGCGACATCTCCGGCTAATTAGTGGGACCGAATCCTCGAGTTTCAGCTTTCATCTTGGAAAAAGTTACTTCGGTTTTCAAATGTCAGTTGTGTAGATACTTAATTTCGTAGTGGGCTTGCCGGTGTCAATGAAATTGTTTTGGATTCCAGAGATCCGACCCTAACTTTATGCAAACTTGGCCTGAAGAGTCTTCTTTTAAGGGCGAGAAGTCGTTGCCGTGGTCCATCTTTAAAGGGTTTCAGTATGGTTCCTACTTAGCTGTATCCCTTTCACCGGGGGAAATTCTTCTGGAAAGTTTGGGAAACGTGACGGCTTGGAAGTGTAACGTTGTCGGTAATTAACAGAAAGGTAATATGTTCTGATTTATTGAACGAATTAGCAAGTTTCCGGGTCCATAATTTTGGGCGCGGTTGGGACGATATTTATGATTTAAACCGTAGAGAATGTTTTAAATTTCGAATGTTCTGGCTGTTCATAATTTCGAATAGTCATACTTCATAAATTACCTTTATCTTGAGCTTTTTTTAGATTGTAAATGTATTGCTCTTATAAGCTACAATGGAGTGAATGTGTGTTCTTTATTTTTCCTTTTTTGAACAGTTAGAACTAAACATTATTATTATTATTACATATAATACAGATGCACTAATAGTCCGGTGATCACTTATTACTATAAGTAGCGGGTTTTTAAATTGATATTTTTTTGGAAGTTATCACTCAGCAGATATTATTTTTATGTATGAAGAGAGAGGCTTAGTCGTGGATTTTGTAAAATGAATTTTTTTAGTATTTCTCCGACAGGCGTAAAAGCGGGCGGAAGCGCCTCGTATTATTTTAAAATTATAATAGCCGGAGAATTTCAGCGTGTCGTTTGAAAGCGGCGCTCAATTTAGAAAGCGGGGGGACCGCAATTTACTGCGCTGAACCTTTATTTTCGTTCGCACCCGCAAAGCCCTACTTCACAAAGCATAACTCGTTATTCTCAAAATTCGTTTTTAATAGGTTTTTCTGTGCAAAACTGCGGGAAGGTTTCGAGCGAACTCGCGGAAATTGTTTCCTTTCCGCGCTAATTTGTCCTCTTGACACTGAATAACAATGGGTTCCGTTGCTATGACAATGCCCTGCCTGCTTTAGTGCAAAAACATATTTACCTTTTTGGAAAAATAAACTTTGCGCGTCTCGATTTCATACAAGAGTCGCAATCTCTTGATTCATGTCGCCACAGAGAAAAATTCAGCGCATGCAAAATTCCGCGGGCATAAACGCGGTTGCTTTATTTTTAAAGCGGTTCCCAAAGTGCTCTCGAAAAATGGACCTTTCGCATCACGCCGCTGCTGTAAAAAGAAGGAAATAGTCATCCGGAGTCGTTCCGAAGGAGTAAAATTTATATTCTAGGTATTGTGTGCGTTTATACCGAGGGTCTCATTCATGAAGCGAGGATGCATGGAGGTCTGTGCCTCACTATGTCACTGTTCACCGGGTTCTGGATGACCTCATGTGAAACCTCTTCCGGGCTCGCGGCTATGCATTCGTCAAAGAGCAAATTTTAAGTGTGCTTTTTTGAGCAAGTGCTTTAAGTTCATTTTAAATATGTTTCCGCATAATCTCGAACGTTCAGGGAATAAAGATTTTGTAAAGTAGACGTAAAGATTGGTTTGAATATCTTATCATCAGATTTTCTCTTGGTTTCTATGGAATTGAGGAATGACCCCTTTTTATTATGATTTTTTTAAAAGATCTAAAAGTGGTGCGCGGCCTGCTGGCTCTAAATTTAGACGGAAGCAGTAAAATATATGTAAGTGAATAAATACATTTGAGAAAAGAGTATGTGAATAAATGCTTTTAATTAAAAAGAAATAGGTCCTGTCGGCGAAACTATCATGAATCGATTCAGAAATTGATCATAATACGTTAAGATGTCCCTGTTAATTAAGGAAGATAGAAGANCATCCTTCCGGAAAAAAATTACCTTCGAGCAATGCCGTGGGGAATGATCGAGGCGAAAACAAATAGTACGGGCAAACGCACCGTCGGAGAGGGGAGTGGTCGGTTTAACCGTTTCGCTAATTGGATGCATTTCGATTACAATTGGACTTAGTGAAATAATCGTACGGAATCACGGTCGATTAAATTCCAGAAAAAAATCATATCGTCTGTTTTGGTCGCCCTTATACTTTGGTATCGTTTTTCCGTAATGCTTTAGAAAATTCAAGGCATTATTTTATAATATAGTGTCAGTTTAGTATAATGCTGTTATAACCTAGTGAACCGTTTTCTTGTTCGGCAAACATTCATCTGAAAAAGATTATCACCTTTCTTTTGCCCTCTGATTCCAGAATTACAAAAGTTCATAATTTTGCCCACTTTTTCGAATTCAGTGGGCGTTATTAGCCCCGGTAAGCTTTGCATTATTTAGCCACTCATGGATGACCTGTTATGACTCCCCGAATAGTTTGTTACGGAAAACGCAGGAGTGAATGTTATAATAACGAGAGATGACTATTCGAGAGAACGAGAGTTGCAACTGATTGGAATAGATGGAGCTTAGCGATAACGTGCGACCTCATCTACAGAGAGCATTCCGTTACAGCCTCTATCAAAGGATATTTCAAACCTTTTTGCATCCGCGGAAGCTTTTTTGATCGGGGATCGTTCGGACGGAAGTAATCCATTTTTTCCCTCGCGATCGCGGTCATTTCGCTCAGAGGGAAAGCGCGGCTCGGATCGCCGCCCGCATAGCAATGCACACGCGATTCAAGCGCGTTCCAACTTTTTTCCCGAGCAGGTGTTCCATTAAGGAGCGCCGTGTTCGGCGAGATGGACCCGAAAAACAAAACGAAAGAGGAGGAAAAAAGTCGCGGGGACACGCCCACGCGAAGAGATAGGGCAGCTTTGTTTCGTGCCCATGCGTATGAATCCAGTCCGTTATGTTGTGGAGTTTAAATAAAAGTGCGCTCTTTTATTTTCCCGTGGTGACAAATGGTTCGGATGCGTGAGTCGACAGCAGGTCACTCACCTCATCTAGACAGCGGAGCCAAGTCACGACTGTGTAACGGGCACCGCGTCATTCTGTCTACTCGCGGTGCTATTGGCGATGTCGTGGACGAGTGCACGAGAAAGAATGGCGGCTCGAAACTGCCACGTACCGGATGCCGAAAAGTCAGCCGGCGAAATTTTTGACTGGTATTTGCTGCCGATCCAGGTTTTCGTTCGGGATCTGAACCCGGCGGATTGCGTATGAATATCACGATGATAGGAAGGGAAGAAACGCACAATTCCAGTAAGATTCCAGAATTCACACTATTCGAGTAAGCTAGTGATGGGTACACCTAAGATTCCAGGAAAGGTAGGTCAGTTATTTCGGATATTCATAATAATAATAAAACGTCTTTATTGAAGGGCAGGATTGAGGCGCTCCCTAGTCCCTTCTTACATCTAACACTTAGGATCTGAAATACTAGGATCTGGGAGACAGAAAGTCTTATTCAGAGTCCTTTTCTTTCCGTATATATTTCTCGTGCGTCGTAGCTTCAAAGGCAAAGAAGAGGAAGTTAACTTTAGTATGGGTTGCAAAGTTTGAGGTTTGAATCGCAGTTATTACACATCATCTTCAAGTTATTCAGTGTGACCTTTCGGCTTATAATAGGCAGGAGTAAAATATCTGAGAAACATCCTTTTTTAGATGCTAATTTTTCAGAGATATATTGTTTAGCAGTACGATTGTCAAAATTAAGCAGTTCGCAAAAATATGTTGAGAATTAATCGGGTAGAAAATAAACATAAAAAGGCTATTTAAGAGACCTTTTTCAAAACACATCATAGCTCAACAGATGTTGGGTTAGAAACATTTTTTTCTGGTTGGCCATCGATCAAACGCATGTCATAAATAATTTATGAAGACTCTTTCTATTGGCAGGGATATTATTGCGTAGCATTTCTTATCATCGATGAAGAGGAATTTGGAAATAAGTTGCTCAATCGTCTCACTTTGTGAGGACACAACTAATATCTGACATTCGATCTAATTTATTGTAGAGAAAAAAATTAATTTACATCAAATGGACTTTCATCGTCATAGTTTTAGTCCCTTCTTACCGTTTCAGTTCGTGTATCAACACGAGTATAGAGTGAACATGTGACAATTTTCAAAAGCCAGCGAAACAATGTAATTTCTCAATTTCACAATTATTTTTATTTCAATTTAGACCTCAAAAGTTAATTTATTTATTTGATTCGACACAGAATCGTTGATTAAGTCAGCTTTGTGATCCTATTATTCGTTAATTTTAATCTTCTACTTGAGTATTAGTTATCTAAGGTGCTTCGTTACCAATCGACTTTGGGCTTGTTGCGTCGCGAGAATGAATGTAATAATCTGTTTCTGGCGTAGACATCGCTAGCGGTTTAGTTTGATGACTCAATTGTCTTCTCAAAATGTATAGGGCCGTTGATGACGTTGTAAAACAGTCAAAGATGATTTATCACAGCATCTCGGCGGATTATTTTCCTTTTATCATCAGTATGCAGATTATTTTTTGATTAATGGCCAATTAATCCGAAGAATGTTGATGTATAGGCTTGCATGACGCCATCAAATCCTGAAATTCTGAAATTAATTGCCTGCGTGGATTGTCTCAGAAAATTGGAAACGAAAACCTCAGGGGTTTGCGATTAGTGATTTTATCTCTCTTCGTCAAGGCTATCATGCTTTGCTCTTCAGAAATTTGGCTTCCGTTAAGTTAAATAAGAATTTATAAAACAGCATATGGGGTTATTTTCATACTGTTTTAGTTAAAGTTAAGGTAACCACGAACTGTATCATTTTCAAACCTTTTTGAAGGTATGGAAGAACCATACTCGAGTATGCTGAGTTATGGAGAAAAATTTTCATATTTTATTTTTTACGTAGATCTTTAAACGATGGATTTGTTTGGTTTGCAGAATAAAAAGGTTATTTACTACAAGTCCGTGGTGGATTAAAAAATTAAAGAATTTTAAAATATGAAATTTTTTTTCACTGTCTCGCCGTCGGGCATGACATTTTTATAACCACGTGCAATAAAGAGAATTGATATAAATAGAGGATGAGTGTGTTGAATACACAATTATATACTTTTTAATGAAACTCTGTAGTTTCTTGCTTTACTTCTTCAATCATGTAGGAAATTCCACCAAATATAGCTGCCCAGAGTTCAATTAAATTTCGCCTGCATATTCCTGCAATTAGTTTTTAAGTGTAAAAAATTCAATTTGGAATACCTCTGTGTTTAACATTCAAAAGTCTTATTGGCTCAGTTAACTTTTTTATACCGAATTTCAATATTATGTATCGTTTGTGATGATTTTGATGACGATCAAGTAAGGTATACATAATTTTTGAAAACGAATTGGAAAAGCATAAAGTTTATACAAACTGGTATGTATTTTACTTTCCTTGCAGACTGCTTTAATGGAAGCACGCACCATGCCATTATTTCTTAATTTGCTGGTTACAGTATGAAGTATTTATTTAAGACAAGAACACTTCCTTTGCATAAATGTTCTGACTGCGAAACTGTAAGCATTCTCCTGTGAAACGAATCTGGCGAGGAAAAGATCTTGGCCATCTTACGTCTTTCACGATTAGGGAAGAATTTCTCAAGTTCTTGGAGAATCGTGTGGCTCAGAGATAAGAGACTTAGTCATCGATTTTCTTCCCCAATGCGATGCTAACACATAACTCACAAAAAATCTTTTATTCGAAGCTTCCAATATCACGATCCGCTAACTATTCCATCTAAGTGAAGGTATATTTGGGGGATTTTACTGAATCCGAAATAATTCACGCTCCAGTTACGGCTATTAGATTCGTTCACGTCGGTTTTAGAAAAACGCAATAAAATATTGCATTTTCCCAGGAAAAGCATGTGGTATAGCAAGCGGATTTATTTGCCTCTAAATACAGTCTGCATATGGAAAAATATCTTTGCATTAAAGAACATTTGCTATCATCCGATTTTAGAACCGATGGTTTTCTTTGTGTAAATTTATACTGTGATAGCGTAAGCTATAAATAGAACATTTTTCGAGGTTGAATCGAAGTATTCTGTTTTGATTAGTTTTATATTTTATTCAAATGTTGTTCCTCGATAGTAAATATCGCATAATTTAATTCTAAGTTAGTATTTGGTATGCCGATTACCGTTTAGTTGAAATCCAAGAAACAAGATTAATCTGATAACTCTTGTTTTGTATTCTTCCTTGGTACTTGCATGCTGGTACAGAAGCAACGGATGCTCACGGTGATAGTTCACAGGTGTCATGCGAAGGTCGCACTGTGAGGAATGTGCTAGTTGCAGCTGTTGATGGCACGCCAGAGAATTTACTCTGTAATCCTTCTGGCTCTCTCGTTTTCTAATCCACTTTCCATGTTGAATCATAGATAATTAACTTTTCAGTGACATTTAGTCTTTTACCATGTATCATTTCAGTCGTTTGGTTGTTTTACACTTTTTCGTTTTGATATTCTTGGAAAAGTATTAGTTATATTATTTACCATATAATGTCCTCTCAACTTAAAATTTCCAAATATTCGGAGAACTAAGTCAAATAAAAGTGTATGCTTCCTATATCTTCCTTATCGCTATTTCTTACTTTTGACTCCTGATAAAGAGGTACATATTCCTTTTTCCACTACAAAAGCAAGCTTTTATTGTAATATTTATACGCCAAAGCTATCATATGAAATTAGAAACTTCTTGAGTATAGATAATTCGCTATTCTCGTTGTGTACATTTCGTAGATTTTTTGGAAATGAGGTTGAATAATACTTATAATTTCTACAAAAGTATGTATTTACATCGAAGATATTAAGTTATCGGTGGCTATTCATTGGAGTATTATTGGTAGAAATCGGCAAGGGAATGTTTATTTAAACAAGGTTCTGATGTCGTTTTAGTATTTGATTGTGTTTACTTGTAGTTGATTCTGTTTTCCCGATTTTTCCTTTTCCATCCGAAGTCAAGTTTTTCTCTTTTTTTATTTGACGTCCAAATTGTTAAAGCCGCCTACCGCTTCACTTGCTTTTCCATCAATCAATGTTTATATCTCGTTCATTGTCTTGTCACTCCTGTCTTTATCATGACTGTCATCCATTTTAAATTTTTATTCTTCTCACTTTTTGTAATACAGAGCGATTCCCTTTAATTTTATTTACTCAACCTTTTTTTACCAGTATTCCGGTACATATCACGTATATGTGGTAAATTAAAAGAACAGGTGAAATTCAAAACAATTTTATTCACGTATTTGCCGTTCGAAGTGAAAGGAAATGCATTCGAGATGAAAGTTTGGCGCTGCGCACCGAGTCACGCATAAAATTAGGTGTAGCAATAAAGGTTCTACGTTTTCTATGATTTATCCCCGTCCTTAGGCTGTGACACTGAAATTTTAAATTGCGTCTCGGAAATAGATAAATCAATTTTTAATAAGTATAATTTTTAGTAGAGATATAGTTAACATTGTTGCTGTTATTAATAAAATACTCCGGGAGTTTTGCGTTGCTTTTATTTAAAAAATTACGAAATTTTTGTTCGGATTAGTATTTTTGTTGGTTTAATTTTATAACTTGAGTCGTTAATAATAAATTAAATTTATTTTAAGTTACTTTTCTTGAATTTCGCTCTTGTTTTAGTTGTTTTGTTCAGTTTATGAGGAAGCGTAGAAACGGTTCTCGTACTGTTGATATAGACAAATATAGACTTCAAATATAGACTTTCAAATATAGACTTTTTTCAAATATAGACTTTCTGCTAGAAAGTCTATATTTGAACTAGTAAACTAAAGATTATTCCACATTAATTATGAGATTATTGCCTTTAGCCATATTAAAAGACGAAATCATTCGCGGTTTTATTGCAAATGATGTGTTCCGGAACTCTAGGGCTTAACAAATAATGGTTAACAAGGATTCCGAGAGAGTATTAGCGTAAAAACTCGATACCATTCTCGTAGAGAATAATTAAGGAACCAGGCATCTACAAAATTGGTACTATTATCTTTATATTTTTATATTATATTAATTTTCTCTTTAAAATATAGCTTGAGGTTCTGAAACTTTACTTTCAAGTTGTAACAGTTCCGTGGCAGAATGTAGTTAGAAAAGGCTCGAAAAGGTTAGAAAAGTTAGAAACTTTCTAAAAATTTGAAATTTTATTTTCGGGTTTTAGTTTTTCTTAACATTTATTTTTTATATTTTTTGATTTCCCGTAGCCTATCGCTACGCATGGAATACAATGTTTGGTTTACTCTGGCTTAGCAGCATCGTCTTATTTTATTCAACGTTTCGTGGAACTAGTTTCAGCGTCCACAGGAAAAAAAACTAATAGTAGCGTCGGCGAAACTTCGAATTACATTAGAGGATCCCACCAATTCTAGACTACTTCACTAATTATTCTTGTTGTTTAACTTTGGTACACGAAGTTAGCCTTGCAAGTATTCTATTTTATGTTTTCTATTTCTGTATTTTTTTAGATGTATTAAGTTTATTGAATTAATGGAGTTATTATATACTTAATCGTTTTAAAGTTATTAAATTCCTGTATATGCCCTATTTGACAGTACCATCTTTATTCTAAATATATGGTACTTAGTTTTACCTTCCAATCTTGTACCACGACATCTTCAGCCGATCCTATGGGAGGTCATAGATCGGATAAGAATGGAGTATTAGGGGCATACATGTCGGGAACCTCCGGCTCCATGTCGGCCCGCCTTCCCAAAGGTGCCGTTTGTCGTGTTGAACAGAATTGCTTCGTCCCGTGCCCACCGCTGCTTTCATTCGCGAACTTCTGGTTCGTTCGTGAGCGTGTGCGTTCAATACCACCGCCGACACGGGTCTCAAGAGTTCACCGAGAATGGTAAGGAGCGTGCAGCTATGCCCTTCCGCGAACGTGACTTCGGCAAGGCCCCGCAGGGAAAATTAAAATGGTCCTCGTTAATGGCGTCCTCCAGCTTTTTCTGTTCGTTGCAGTGTTGCTATCTCACGAACCTGTATTCAGTTTTTGCGTCGTCTCGCAAAAGATTTTTTCACGAAACTTTTGTTCGTCAACCACTTGTTATCATGTTAGGATTTGGTTGAATCCACATGTGATAGTGATACTAATGGCTTTGTAATACTTGCCCAAAAGTGATTGATACCCCCCGAGCTATCTTATAACATAAAAACTCTAAATATTGCAAAGATACCAATGTGAAATAATTCAACAATCGCGTCGATAAGCGACGGAATGTTGGGAAATTTAAATGAATGAGAACATCGATTAACTTTTAAATTTAAAATTTTCGCTTGAACAAACTTCTCAAAAATATTTCTATTATTAGATAAAATATTGATCTATTTTTATTGCAAGAATATTTTATTTGCGAGGTTTGACGGAGATAACGATCATTTTAGAAGGAAATTGTTTCTAAACCGGGGCGATTTTAATGAAAATATCTTGTACTTGATTGATGACGAGATCCGTTCCGTCATTCCGCATTCCTTCGAAAAATGACCATAGCACTGCGTAGTAGCTATAATATCTGTAAGGTATCATTTTATGAATTCGTTATTAGATTTGAGATTTACGAAATGGTTTAAATGAAGATGATCGACGAAAATCATTTCCTAAATGACTGGCAAAGTTTAAATTTTTGATAATGTACTTTTTTATCCTTCCCTTTAAAAGCAACGGAGTTGGATTTATTTCCATATCTGAGTAGGAGAATTCATCACGTTTAATTATTATAAGAATTTCATTGTCGAGGTCTTATCAAGGACTATGAAGTGTTTTTATGACATTGCAGTATACTGCTATATTGGTTATCCATCGAGCCATGAGTTTTTGCATTTTTCTGAGGAAGGCACGTTTCTCTCTGCGGAACTTTTATTCTCATTTTCTAACCTTCCGTGACTCCAGCTGCATCACCTTATCTGCGCATTTCCCAATCTTTTTTCTTCTATCTCTATCACTCCTGATCTCCGGTTATCGAAAGTCGCTAAAGGATTCCTGTTTTCAAAGCTTTGCATGCCTAAACCCCCGTTTTCTGCACGTTTGGAAACACTTTCCAAATCCGAAATTCTTCATTTGGCACGTTCTTTTTTTATGCTCTAAAAGGTTTCTTCACAGTTCAAAATGACTGAAAATGTACGATCTGAAGTGCGTGACTTGTATGGACAAAAAAGAAAATAGTTCCTTAGTCTTAGTGCCTCTTTTTATTAGTTAGTGTACAGTGTACAGTGACTTACTAAAAAATCTAACGGGTTTCCCCTATATATTTCTACCCCGTAATCTTATGCAGCCGTTTGGACGTAGAATTAACAATCCGGCAATGCCGCGGGTCCACCCGCCAGTAATAAAACGGTCCGTCGCTTTGTAAAGGATCGCAGGAAGCACACACATTTCTTTCGGAGAGCTTGGAATTTTAAGTTTTGCGTATATTATACTCCTTTAGTAAATTTATCATAATACCGGATACGGATACGTTTGCATCCTATTTGTATTAGAATTTTAAAACGCTCCTAAAGTCACTACGTTAGTGGGTCGTGCTTGTCCTCCGGGACCAATTTGGAAACAAGGGAATGGAGGAGGACTAATCGAAACATTGAGAATCACCCAATGCGCATTTCGATGGATAGCAATTCAATAATGCCATTGTCACTTACGTAATCTCTCTTTCCCTTCTCTCTTTATAATGTTTTAATTCGATTTTCATCCTCATTTGCTCAATTTGTTTTATCCTACTATATCTCAAATTAAAGTATGAAGTGTAATAAAGTATAAGCTATCTATTAATACATTTTACTATTCACAAACTCTGTTTCCTCGGAAGTTACATGATGCATGCGTGAGTTTAAGAAATCAATGAAGAAAATATGCTGCGTACATTGTCGCTGAATACCGATGTAGTCTCCTTCAAAAAATCCCTTAGGCAGGCTGTACACCGATGCTAGTGTCCAATCTGCCCGTCGAAACAGTTTGGGGACACTTGTTCTGAATTAGTCTTGTGAGCTCTTGGTCGTAGCTTCGATGTCATGGAAGGATCGTCTTTTCAAAGCCTCTTTAAATTTCGAGTACAGAAAATATTTGATAATAATTGGCGTAGAAACATTATTATCCATGAGAGACTATTTTCCATGGCGATTTGCGGAGTAAATTGTCAGATCTTGTTGTTTGCAAGGATAAAATCCTTGAGTGATTGCACGTTCAGCTGCGTTTTGAATACGTTTTTACCCTTCTCAAAAGAATACGGAAGTTTTTATCGCTTAAATAATACTCATTTGCAGACGAATTTCTGAGCTTAATTGACGGAAGTCGAATCCCGTCGCAGTAGTCGAATGGAATCGTTAAATAAATGCCAGTGAAGGTATGTAAAGAAGCCCACAGAAGGGGCATGTACATAAAAAGAAAGGTGAAAAATGTCGGCATTTGTGATACCCTCGCGATGAAGTAATCTCTGTTTGAAGAATTTCTTTAGTGTCTTTTTAGCTTTGTCTAATATTCTCCATGAATGATTCACAAAGAATCGGAAAAATTCATTAATTAAACCTTTGATCATGGATCTTTGAAGAGATCTCTTAAACCGAGACCCGTTTGATCAAGCGATTCTTATTTCTATGAATTTATCCAGGAATTCCCTTTCTGATGATGAAATGTGGTCGGTCACATTAATGGAAATTCGGCGAAAAGAAATCAATTCAAAGAACAAGAAGTAATTAAAATTCTTTATCTAGAAGAGAGGAACTTGGACTGGATTCCATCTTATCTGGTTTTCATGGTGGGCTTCCAGAAATTTTTATAGCATTTAATGATGAGTTACGAAAATTAATGTAGTTCATCACCAAATCGGATAATTCAGTAACTTTACTTGCTTCCAAAATGAATCATGTATTTGGAGGAGATAAAGATCAATCTTGCGGAAAGGTTCCGTCTCCACGAAGAAAACAGCCTTGTAACTTCCACAGAATAAATATTTATTTCGACCTGTTTCGTCTACATTCTAGACACCTTCAGGTAACATAAAATCGGATATTTAACCCGTATCCATGTTTCGTATACGATTTAATGTGGCCTGAAGACGTCTTAGAACGTAGACGAAACTAGTCGAAGTGAATATCTTTTCCGTGGAAATAATAATGTTGTTTTCTCGCTGGGTAAGTAAATATCATGTTATTATAGCCTTGAGGAAGACAGACTAAAGTAAACGAGAGATCCATTTTCCTCAAAAAAATGAAATATTTATTCTATTCATCAAGATATGATCACAGGTGGCACTAACAGTATCGTAACTGTTTAATTCGAACCCTCTACTCCACCTGCACAACATTTTCTGTCGCTCGCCAGTTTCTTTCTTTCAGTTTGTTTCTAACCTCGGCTTGCTATCGCTAACTTAGGCTCTTTCGTACCATTCTCCAAAAGCTGGTGTTTCTCTCGACGCTCCCCATTCTCTCCGAATAATGTAATCTTAATTTTCGTGTCAAGCGGGACAAATTGAACTTAGCGCCGTCTCCCATTCTTTTCATCAGCCCTTCGCCAACTTCCAACTCTTAATTCGTGTGGGTGTTGCGTTTCTTCGTCCCAGTATGTAAATCGCAGAGGTACATAAGCGTCGCTCTCGCCGAAAATCGCACTTCCCAAGTAATCAGCAGATTTCGTGGCGGCTCGTGGAGAAATCGCGGCAGAATCACGCGACGGCAGTTAATTCTTCATTTGCCCCAACGGAGGGGGAGATAAAGTTTCGTTTAAACTGTCGGAAATCCTTCCAGCTAGTGTCTCTCGAGCCAGGGATAATTAACACGGATATCCACGCTTTTAGGGAATCCGTTCTCATTTTCGTTTCCCGGAAAAGTGAATAAGACGAAAGGAATTATGGACCCTTTCTCTCGGGAAATTGTCACGCCCTTTGTATATTCCTTCAGAAGTGTACGCATATTCGATGTAGTTGACTCCGAAAGAAGGGCTGGCTTAATGGAGTACGGAGCTGATAAGGGAACCCAATATTCCTGATTGAAGTAGTGCTTATTTTCTGTGGGAATTTATAGCATCATCAAAGCCTAATTCATTTTCAGTCGCCGAAAACGGTTTAGAAGTGTTTCATATTATTACATATTTTCTGTGGTTGTGCTCTTTGAAGTTGCATATCTCACCTTAACTGCATAATCTTAAATGCTGAATCCGATACTATATAAAATTTCTCTAAGACTCAGCTGTAGTTATTTAAAGTAGACTAGGTTTTATCATTAATTCCAATTCTTACAGACCAATATGGAAGTTTTACTTCAATATGTATAAGCTTTAAGTCTATTTAGGGTATATTTTTGCTATTGTGATTGTTCGATCATTTTATTGCCGATTATCGATAATGAGTTATTAAACTCTTTTCGTGAGTTTCCAGAAGTATTATGTTAAATTTATTCTGCCTAGAAAATCAAATATTTGGATACTTAAATCGGAAATCGGTTCCAGACGATTTTCAAAAAGGATGAGTTGGAATGACACCTTAAACTGTATAAAATATCGCTATATTTTAGCATATCGAAGTTTGAAATGCTTTAAAAGTTTGGTGGTAAAACGAATTATAAACTAATCACTGATTCAAGTATTACAAATGATTTTAATTCAGTGAATAAATGTATCACGGATGACTTAGCGATTAGAAAAATTCACTAGAAATGTCGCAAGCAATTAAAGGTGGGTCCACCATGAATTCGTATTTGAGGTATGTTGGAATAGCTTCGCGTTGGATTTGTGAATATATCGCCATTATAATCCTAGTTAAATTAGGTAATATGCTGTTTTTCGTCGTTTGAAAGGGAATGAAATAATTTCATCGATGCAACATCATGTCGAAGGGACTCACATTTTATCGAAATCACCAGTCAAAGTGTAATTCACCTGGATGCTACTGTCGAATCATATTCTGCGGAAATGAAACCGTGAAAACGGAAATTTATGCGCAGCAGCGCCATGGAGAGACAATTATAAAACCTATAGCACCGCACGTGAATGCATCCTCGACCGCCGCGAATAAGGAAAAAAAATCGTCTAGACTACAAAATATCCGCGATGTCCGCTTTTTCACCCAAAGGATTAATTGCAATTTATGGCGAGCAATAAAGCCCTGCAGTGACTAATGTTCGCTGATAATTTTCAGTTATGCGTTTTTTGCGCTTTTTCGGTAGTCGACAAAAAAGTCACCGAATACGACGAAATGTTCCGCTCGGTCGGCGTAATTTGTCACCTAGGAGACGGGGAAAAGCAGCGCATCACAAAATGACATTTGTTGACGTTATTCCCTCTTTATATGAGTAGAACGGCGCTTCCCGAGTTCATTTGTCATTCCTCTCCCTTTCAAAGACTCGCGGAAACAAAACCCAAACAAAGCAGCGCTATTCGGACGAGAAAGTAATTTCCGGAGTTTTCCCGAAGGAGAATTTGCTTCATTCTTGGTCTCCTCGTGTTTTCGCGCCATTTTTCATCCGGCTCTGTTGTAGTGTTTTTTTTTAATCAACCGGCATTTAAAAGTACTACGTGAGTTTGCAAAGGAGCTGTACACGGGAAGGCAGTTATGTCATAAAATCCATGTTCTGGCGAATCTGTTACTCTGTGCTTATTATTTCTGTCTAATTCAAAGAAAACTGTTTTATCCTTACTTTAATTCACATCTTTCATGATACTAATTAACTTAATAGCGAATTGTGAAAATGATTTGGTGGTTGTTTGGAAAGTGTTCTTGTTTAAGAATTTAGTTATTTTCTTGTTTAACAAAGATCATTACAGGGATATTTACTCAGCGCTTGTACGCATGCGCCTCAAAACCCAAGGTTAATTAGATCTAAAAATTGACATGAAACCTCGAAACCATATTTTTTTCATTTTGGTTGTGAGGACCTCTGGCACATCTGCAAACGATATGCATTTGCCAAGGAAAAACGGACAAGAAAAGAGTCTGACAGGACCAGGATTCGAACCGGGAATCTTCCGCTTTACGAGAAAATGCTTTATCCAATTAGTAATCACGCCAGAACATATTCTCAATTTACTTTGCTTATAAATTCTCCCAAAACAGCATGAGAATAAGTTCTGGCTCGATGGTTTAACTGTTTAAAGCATCTGCACAGAAAACGGAAGATTCCAGGTTCGAGTTCTGGTCCGGTACGTATTAAATTCATGTCCTTTTTTCTTGGGGATTTTTCTAGGTACACGTCTTAACGTGAAAAGTTACCTTTACCCTTTTTCCTGATATGTATTTGACTCTACGTTATATTTCAGTGGTTTGAACGTCCATCTGGAGAAAGACGTTCGGTAGTTGAGTCAGTATTTATCACCCATGTTAATCCTTGATTATTTTTCATATGTTTCATGTTGTGAGCAATCGTAATGGGCGAATCGTAAATTTAGACTAAGCCCTGGCACATTATCAGCTGTTCCGTGATCTTTCTCATTATTGCTTTCGATTACGTTTGAAAAACGGTCTTAATTCTTTACATTTTCGATGTATTTTAACCAAGTTCCACGTCCCGAGTCTCTTCAACTGTGTAAAAACTTACCTCTTAAAAATACAATATCATTCCATTCAGGTTCAGATTGTAAAAGACGTTATGAGATTCCGAAACTTAAGGCGAATTTAAAACTATTTTTCGCGTGCAATGTCCGTAACAAAGAGTAAAATCAGCTTTATGTTTTTGCAAGACCGAAGAAAAAGCTGGAACCCTTACCCTGTGTATATATGAAAATGTAACTGATACATCTGGTGATGTTGCCTTGAAAGATCTTAGATAGATAGGGTACATACACACAGGAAGCAAAACGTTAGAGCCAAAGCTATCTGTATATATATAACGCGCAATTTCTAAATGATGATGACGTTTTCGTTTTCTGGCACCAATTTCCTTTATTAAAGGCCTTTTCAATGTCATCCTGGAATGGGATCTTGATTCAATGCCTAGTTTGTCTTAAGACGCGAAATCGGGGAACATTTAATCGCCATTTAGGGATGAAACGGTTGGGATCGCTTCGTAGACGGAATTTAATTCATTATTTGCTTAGTATGCTTCTCGACTCACAACCTCTGTGTTCCAAGCTCCAGATCCTCCTAAAGAGACTTCTTTCTACCTTTGCTATTGGAATGAAATGGCTAAGGCTTAAGGCAATCATCTATGATTCTGGGATAATTAATTGAAGTATGGAAATAAGGGCGATTATCCTTAATTTTCTCCGAACTTCTCCTCTTTCACTGGCAAGCCGCGTTTCTTGCTCATAATTTATACCGAAAGACTTGTAATTTCACTGAACTATTGAATTCTTTTATTTCAATTACTTTATTTTTTCTGAAAACTTTAGGCGAAACTTGCGGCAAAGTGAAAGGTATCTAAAATTCAATGCCCGCGATAACTCACGACTTAATAATCGCTCCGAATTTATCAAGTTTTCTTAGGTTAGGTTATCAGCATTATATATGTGGTAAGGAAAAAGTAAATTGTAATATAACCTATGAAGACAACGATTAATGTTTACATTAAAAAAGGTAAGAAAGTGCGCTATTGTTCTAACATTCGAGTTATAACAAGATATTTATAAATTATGTGTTTTTGCGTTAGATGTCTTTATAATGCCCTGGAAAAAGCATGGAAACATTTGCGATATACATGTCTGTCATAGACTTACGGATTGCTTGTGATTGCAATTACTTGTGATTGCAGAAAAATACCCTGCTACCTAAGTAATAATTCTAACTTAACCTTTAGATTTTATAAACATCAAATGCATGATTGTTGAATTTTTATCTGATTTTAAATAAGTAGAAAGTAAATTTATGATTTTATTTAATATGTAATAGGTGGATTTACACTTAAAGAAATTTATTCTGCCTCGAACTAAAGTTTTTGTATCTGTTGATTACGAAGTTAAAATTCATCACGCAGCATTGTATTTCATTTCCTTCTGAAGGTTTTCACAAAGCCGGAATCGAGAAAATTCTAAGTATTCACGCGTACTTTCAGAATTAGAAAGGAAATGTATCTTGTTTTGTCTTTATATGGCTTTTATTATGGATATCTAATGCGACTTCCCCACATGAAGAGGTCGTCCCTTGTCCCACTTACTCTGCTCTTCGTGGAAACCGGTATCCACCTCCTTCCTTCAGAGCATGCATCTATCGAAGCCCACGCGATTTCTTTTTCCTCGCAGAATATACCTACCTTGATTGTAAACCCGAGGGCACCACACTCCATCTTCTCTATTTCAATTCCGAAGTCTACTCTTTGCATTTTCCGTCGCGTCCGTATCAACTCTTTTCCGGAGAAAATTGAATTCTTCATACTCGAGAAGATCATGTCGCAGAGGAAGGATAGTTTCCGGTGCTCGTCTCCGGTTGGAAAATTAATTGCCTCGGTCATTATGAAGCTTTGCTTCCTCGAGCTGGAATATACTTGGATTTCTAGCCGACATTCTCGTGAAGGAAAATCGATTCTTTTGTGTCTCGCTGCGATACTCGGAAACGCTTCGGAGCTTATTTGTGAAATAAAATTAGCTCCAGTAGGCGTAAGTAGATCATTGTTCTAAAATTTTGATTATATTGAACTTGAACCTTTAGGCTGTGGAGTTAGGCCTCTGGGCTCATTAATCAAAGAGTCGTCAATGATTTAAAGTCGGGAAGTTATGTGGACGCCTAGAATGAATCGAAAATGTAAAACTGTTATTATCTATGAAAATGACGATATAGTATACTTGCAATCGAGGAATCCACCATATATGCCTAATTATAGCGTTACACAGCGATAGTTGATTTGGAAAGGTTTAAATGTGGGTTGAAGGAGAAGTTACCATTTATCCAATGCACTTAATTAAGTCAGTATCAAGACAACGGTAATTTTTGCCAGGATCTTGCATCTAAAACTGTAATTAATCGAAATCGAAACGCGGTGTGATCGCATAGAGCTAAATAAAAATATAAAATTGTTATTTTACAAGAATATGACGAAATAATACTTGAAGTTAGTTAATATTTTTAGATATCCATCCACTAAGCTAAAAATAATGTTGCGTAAACTTTAATCATTGACGTGGAAAATTTTAGTATGATTTAAAAGAGAAATAGTCAATGGATCAGTTCAATAAATTGTGTCAATATGAAGACAGCGGCAATTTTATCCTCAGGGTGGCTACTCGTCCATATTCGATACACTTTTGTATATCTTTTCTAGCCGAGGGAGAATTTACGACAGATATCAAGGAGGACTATGTATCAAAGAAAACAGCAATTCATAATATTCACGCAGTAAACTGAATGAATGATTTAGTTGCGAGTAAACTTGTATAACGTAACAGGCACCATGGTTTTTAATTCTCTCTAAGGATTAAATCTTGGCTACTTTTAGTCTCGATATCTTTTCGAACACGCGAACTCTAACGCCAACTCTGAGAATCAAAGTAGTCACCTTGCTTTCGTTCCCCGCGATTTGATTTTATTGCCCAATAAAACGGAGCCAATTACGGGTGGCGCTGGGAACAATGGCTCTGGACGGTGGTAATGACCCACAGTATCCTGTTCGCACGGCCGACTCCATACTAGGCAAGTCGATGGCGGTGGCGCTTGATTTGCGTTCCAAGTGAGACTCAGGAATGGAGTTCTTACCGACGGGAGTGCGCTTTGGAACAAACCTGCTTTCGGTGGCGAAACCGGTCGTCACCGCGGGTGAAAAGAAAAGGAATCAGAAAAATTTTTGCCTACCGTGACGTCATGAAAAATGTCATCCGATTGCGTTGTGAGGTGAGGTATTTTCTGTTTATCTAGTGGTGGCATACCTATGGTGCATCCGCAAAAGGAGACGCATGGCTACAAGGTTGTCAAAGCTTTTCGGCCCGAAGGACACATTAGGAATTTCGTCAAAGGCTGGCCAATTAAGTTGCACCTTTAAATAAATCTATCGCACCAATAATTAGATATTAATTATTATAAATAAAATTTTTTATTTATATATATATAATATATTTATATTAATATAAGTATTTATTATATATATATAATTAAATATAGCACCTTTAAATAAATCTATCGTACCAATAATTAGATATTAATTATTATAAATAAAATTTTTTATTTATATATATATAATATATTTATATTAATATAAGTATTTATTATATATATATAATTAAATATAGCACCTTTAAATAAATCTATCGTACCAATAATTAGATATTAATTATTATAAATAAAATTTTTTATTTATATATATATAATATATTTATATTAATATAAGTATTTATTATATATATATAATTAAATATAGCACCTTTAAATAAATCTATCGTACCAATAATTAGATATTAATTATTATAAATAAAATTTTTTATTTATATATATATAATATATTTATATTAATATAAGTATTTATTATATATATATAATTAAATATAGCACCTTTAAATAAATCTATCGTACCAATAATTAGATATTAATTATTATAAATAAAATTTTTTATTTATATATATATAATATATTTATATTAATATAAGTATTTATTATATATATATAATTAAATATAGCACCTTTAAATAAATCTATCGTACCAATAATTAGATATTAATTATTATAAATAAAATTTTTTATTTATATATATATAATATATTTATATTAATATAAGTATTTATTATATATATATAATTAAATATAGCACCTTTAAATAAATCTATCGTACCAATAATTAGATATTAATTATTATAAATAAAATTTTTTATTTATATATATATAATATATTTATATTAATATAAGTATTTATTATATATATATAATTAAATATAGCACCTTTAAATAAATCTATCGTACCAATAATTAGATATTAATTATTATAAATAAAATTTTTTATTTATATATATATAATATATTTATATTAATATAAGTATTTATTATATATATATAATTAAATATAGCACCTTTAAATAAATCTATCGTACCAATAATTAGATATTAATTATTATAAATAAAATTTTTTATTTATATATATATAATATATTTATATTAATATAAGTATTTATTATATATATATAATTAAATATAGCACCTTTAAATAAATCTATCGTACCAATNGATAACTATAGTTATGAGGACTGCTTTCGCCAGAATGCAGAAATTAAAGAAAATGTCTAATTATGTTATAGAAATTATACGCTTGCACAATAACACGCAATTCAGTATAGAATTGGAATCAAGTTCGAGTCAATACAGGAGTAATTTAACGTACGGTTGAATATTATTTTACTACCCTTATCTAAGGGCACAGTTTCTGGGATCGAAATTTATTTACGAAACTGTGAGGAGGTTGGCGGACCGATTTAAAACTTTGTTATTTAGGCAACCTATGACATTTCATCTATGCTTGAATTAGCGTAGCAAATACTCAGTTACTTATCCTCAATAAAATCGCTCCATTCTAATTGGATTTATTTTTCCTATTCCTCTTTAAGCTTTTTACTCTGATGAGTATGTTTCAAAACATTTATAATCTATCATCACTTGCCGAACTTCGTGAACAGAACATGTTTTTCTATTAGTTCATTATGAAGACATAATGGACTAAAAGAAAAAAACTTTGTAATTTCCACGTAAGATACAGTAAGGAGAGGGGAAGTGTTCAAAAATGTTATATCATAAATCAGGTTTTTAGCAGACAATTTCAATAGCTTCCAACGCACCCATCTTCTTCCCCTTACTCCTTCCCTTCCTCATCCTGTTTTCAAAACTTACTGCATATAAGTCATTGCAATTCCTATATATTTACCTGATGATGGCATTTTATTCTAAATTGATTCTTGAATTATATCTTATGTGGATATTACAGTGTTATTCTCTTAGTTCATCAAAAACATTTCTTTTTAGTGCTAACGTTTTTAGAGCTGTATACGTCTTATTATCTTAGATGTTGAAGCCTTATTATCTTATAAATTCTATTCTATCTGTCCGGAATTCGTGGAAAGACATTCTGAAGGAATAAATAAAACTTTTTTATATCCACAAGATGTTTTATTACAGCCGATTTCGGCTACATAGCCATCATCAGGTATAATTTTCAATATTTTTTACCTGATGATGGCTCTGTAGCCGAAACCGGACGTAATAAAACATCTTGTGGATATAGCAGTTGTACTTATTCCTTCCTTGTTATCTTAGATGCCGGATGAAGAGAAACGTCGCTTGAAAAATAGCATAAAATGTCATAAACTTTTGATGGTGTCATTATAGGAAAGGTAATGTAAGTGAAATACCAATGTATTCAAATGGACAAAATTCAATGTTATAAAAATCATCGACTTAGTAAATGGCGATGTTAAATTAATATATGTTTGCCTTTTATGTCATCGCTTTGTTTCTAAAAATGATATCGATCTAGTTAATTGCTAATTTTTTTCCTAATTTACGCATCTTGGTTTTGATTGCGGTGGTGTGCGTCCATTCTATTATGTTTTTAAGTTTGAGGTAAGTGTGTCACATTGACAGTTGCTTACTTAACATGAGAGTTATTTCATACTAGTGGACTCCACGTATTCCGGTTATTGACGACATGTTCACAATTTGCAATTAAGACTCGGATAATGATTTATGTTCATTTGATTTAATGTGACGCATTTGTCATTGCCTTGAATTTTTTGGCTATCAAAGATAACATACGTGTCCTCAATTCTCTATTAATATTTTGCTTGCGTCATAAAAAAGCTGTATAGCCTGAAATTCTTCGTTTACCGAAATAAGTGATTCGGTTACTGCTTTGATCGGTATAATACCGCGTAAATGGAATCTCTCTCAAAACATCGTACGTGTTTGCACTCACTTTTTAAATATTTTACGGAATATTCTTCCGATGGACGAAAAAAGGGTACGAAAATGACTCTATATCGACTAGTTAAAAATTCCGACTGAAGATTTAATTAAAAACGCCAACTTTTTCTCCCGGCTCCCCTTTTACAAAAACACCCTAATCACGCCATGAATAATTCATTAACCTTTCGAAAAACACTTTGAGAGGTTGTTGACATTCCGCTAGTTATACGCTCCGAAAGAGGGGAAAAAGCGAAGGCAAAAAATTTTAAATCGACCGAGTCGGATGTGTATAAGAAGATAAGCGAATTCGCAAGGAAAATTCGGAGCTATCTCCAAAGGTTCCAAAGTCGCCCTCGATATATATTTTTGACCATATTTTCAGGAGATGAAACGATAGATTACAGAAGATAGGATAATGGGCTACGGATGAGTTTAACCCTGGCAGGCCCCTTTGTAAGGGAGAGGGATTTTTTTCGCCATCAAGAGGGTTTGGATGTGAAACGAAGCGTCGGCCGCGGTATGCATAATGCGAAGGATAGAACCGCAGACCGGACCTTTGTTGAATATTACACGTCACAAGAAGGGACGTATCAAGGGAGTGGATGTATAGGGGATTGGAGCACAGTCTTTGAGGAGCGAGGTTTTAATGGATAGAGGATGGACCAAGTTGAGTCATAGAGCTATAGGGTGGTGGTGTAGGTGAATTAGAAGCGTTAGGGACTTGAGTGGGTGGGAGAAATGTTCCGTGAGCAGGATGGGGTTGAGGGGGGTTTTCTGTAAGATATTCAGCCCGGAGGTCGGTCTGAACCTCAAACCCTCCACCATTAGATACGAAAAGCCCTGGAGAGGGAATTAGGTTTGGTATGATGAGGAGTGAGGTAGTTTTCCTTTGCTTCCTTCTTTGAAATATAATGCTGCGAGTGGATAAGGCCAAATAGATTCAACTCACGGACCCTTTGAATAACACTTTTCCTGACACTCAATAAGGAGTGGCCAAGTTGAAAGTCATTATTCAGCAATATCTACATGCTTTCAAATCATTACAGTCGTCAACAAGACTGAGGGAAAGATCAGAAAAATCCGTTTGCCAAGATATCGTTATCGGTCTTCGTGGAATTGTTTTCTATTTTGCGGTTAAAAAGTTAAAGGTTACAATATTTTGAGAAATCACTGCAATTGTTATAAGAATTGAATAGCTTGGATTTAGCGCTGGACACTTTCCAGAGTTTCACTTTGTTATTTAGCATAGCTCTGAGATTTTTAATCGTAACGTAACATATATATTATATATCGACAATATATATTATATATCGTAACATATATATATTAATATTGACAATCAAGTTATTGGTAACAGTTAATTTCTGTAATTTTTCTTCCCGCGTATGGAGTGAGTAGTGAAGATTAATTACCGGTTAAAAGAAGTAATTCTTATTAACTTAGATATATATTTTTCCCTCTATAGATTGTAAATAAATCATTCAATTCGATGCTGGAATGAATTAATGGTGAATTTCTAAGTAAATTGATGAAATAATTCCTGCAACCTAATATCTAAGCAGTTGTATCGTATGTGTAGGTGAGGTAGAAACAAAAGGCAGTTCAAAAAACCCTCGAAATGGAAATTTCGTCGTGTTGCCTATTTTTCAAGAAAAGGGAAATTTATCGAGCACATATGGAAAAATTGGGCGGAAAAGGAACCATAAACGGGATTGAAACACATGAATACGAAATGAGAGAGATGCCGGAGAAATTATTCCAATCAACTGAAAATAATTTGGGATTTTCCATAGCTGAATCAGTCTGAGTATACATTTATTTTCTTGGTGATTCCTGTTTTTACTTCATGGGGAAACAAGACCTTTTTCGGTTGGTCGATTGGGATAAACCAGACATAAACTAGGAACCGCCACTCTTGTTTGACTACTCGTAAAAACTGCAGGAAACGTGGGCAATGTGCTCAGAGGAAAGCCATCAGGATTGAAGCAGAACTCAAAAAAATTATCAAAGGACTGGAAACTCGCCCGCAAATGTTTGAAAATACAGGTAAAATAACTGGATATAACTTTCCTGGTACGTCGTAGCGTCCCTTTCCAAAAGTTCTCGGCAATAAAAAGAGAATTTAACAAAAAGCAATCGAATAGGTTTGAAGGGCCACGAGGAAGTAAATCGAAGAGTGGGTCGGTGGGAACCTATAAGAAGACCTATTTCTAGGCGGAGTTGAACAAGTTGAGGGGGCCGTTCGGGTAGAAAATTACCTAAGGACGTTACCTTATATCTTTTGCTGCAGAGGTGAAATAACTGGAGCGGAAAGAGAAATGCTGCGAGGAATTTTTGCTCATTATGAAAAAAATTATATCATGTTGGTCCAATGGCTTTCTGAGCCTAACACCGTAGGAAGGAAGGGAGTATTTTGCTACCCTTATCCTGCAAACAGTCTCTATTTTAAACTCACGGTGCATGTAATCGCTATGGGAGTTATGATCGTAACTTCAATCCCTAGAATATTGAATATTATATTATTATACGTTTAGATCACTAAAATTAAAATTTATAGCTCTTATCTCTACTCAAGTACGAGTTTCTGGTAGAGGAAAAATTTTATTATTTTCAGGTTGAATGAATGATCACAAATAAAAATTCCGTGTAGATTAATTTAGTAAATCTGATTGCGAGCAAAACTCTGTTCATCGTTAGATTCGAGGTGAGTGAAAGTGTATTTAAGTATTTTACGGAAAGTTTAATCCAATCGGAAATTAAGTGAGCATGAAAAGTGTGTGTAAAGGTCACAATTAGTTTTTTAGGAATTTTAGTGGGGGATTTTTCATTCGATATATGGGCCTCCACAAGTGGAGGCTTCTTCAGTAAATTTAATGATTATCATCACTCAGAACTTTTATGAGGATTTGTATGAATTTGTACATTTCACATCGCAATTATTTACTCATAAGTAGATATAATGACATAATTAATTAAACGTATTTGCTCTGAGGTTGCTCCAATTATTTAATGAAATCATCCGAACGAAAATGCTCGGAAATTTTTTAAAACTTACGGTAGTGAACCGATGGTATGAGCATTGAATTTTGATAGCGTGGTTAATCGCAGTGTGGCCGGAAAATTTGTGAACTTTTGATGAAATGGGTGAGAATTTTTTCCCCAAGTGATATTTGTGTAAGCCGATACACTGTACTAATCGATATAGTTGAACTTGCGTTGATTATAACAGTTGGAATACTATACAAGTTATTTTTTTCACGAATAAGAACACATGCTGTAATATCTTTGCAAATAGTCAATAGGTTTTGTTGATTTTAATCCATACATTTTTAATATTACTTTAGTGGGTATTAAAATTATCTTTGTGTCTTTTTCATATCTTCGTCTTATCGACATGTTATGTTACCGTAACCATTGACTGCTCTAATAGCGGTTTCTTCGTTTATGTTTATTATTACCGACTTTGTTGTTTACTTGTATTTCTGTAACGTAGGATGAATTGCAAAATCGTTGGATGCATTACTATATCGTAGGGTTTAGTGGAGTGAATAAAATTGCATCTTTTATAGATAGTTATATTTTTTTTAGAATCTTAAATTTTGAGTTGTACGTTGTTTTTTTGTATTTATGCGTTTTATATCAAAAAGTCAGATGTTAGGTGTAAGACAGGTCCATTGGCTTAACCTCGCTAGAGAGGTTAAATAAATAAAGTTTAATCAATGCGGGTAACATAATATTAAGAATACACGAGAAAAGTGTTTTGCAAGACGTGTCATAAATTTGTCAAACCCTCTCGCAGAGATTGTATATCGCCTCTACTTTAAGAAATGCTTTCCGACTAAATTCTCAGCTTATCACGCTAAGTCACATATTATGGTCCGGTTTATGTTCTTAGCTTAATGGATTCATGCAAAACTTCGAGAACGTTGAAAAGCCATACTTAAGCTTAACGGAAGACTTCGGTAGTCAGTTTGACAACGGATCCACAAAGCGCATTAGTGTACAAAGTGCAAGTTTAACGCTTGCATTCTGTAGTCTTCATGCCACCTCATTGCATAATGACTTTTATGAACATTTCCCCCCTTCCCGCTGACCGGCCTCTCACTTCGACTCAATATGCGCCAAGTGCAAGTAAGGATTAAGGACGGAAGGGTTTGCACACTTTGGTGGTTCCTTTATGCCCCCCCTCTCCGCCGACCACTTCATGTATTATTAATCACAAATCTCTCCCAATGGCGGAGTCCTCTTCAGCCCCCAGGAACCCGGCGGAGAGGGAATTGCAAGATAAGGTGGGTGCGAATGAAGGTTGGCAAAAGGGAAGTGCAGTAATTAAAACCACTTAGCGAGATGACGGAAGATGAAAAGGAGGCATGTGTGGCTGCTTCGGAGGCGTCGGACGCCGCTCCGCTTATTGTTCAAAAGCGCGAGTGGCCGAAGAGGGAAATATTACGGGTTTCATGGTTATAGTCCGTATAGGTTCTAATCGTGTCTAGGGTGTTTCGTCCCCCGGTTGAGGAGTGGTCTGGGCATACGGTGATCAAAAGAAAATTTGATTTTTGAGTATCAGTTGCATAATTTTGGGTATTAATAGCAAGTGTTTGGGGAATCGGTTTTGAGAATATTGCACTACTATTTAATGTCGGTCTGTACGAGTTAAATAAAAATTTATTTTTCAAGTCTTTAAGACTATTTCGACAAAATATTCGTATGAGGTTATTTTTACTATTTTGTAATCACCGACACCTGATCAAGTATGCTTTGCAGCATTTAAATTTGACTTAATTGGACCCTTTCGTAGGTAGCATTCATTGTTTATCAATTTATCACAGTACATTAAAAAATAAAAATAATATCAGAATCACAGAAATGGTGCATTTTCTCCATCCTATTCACAATTCTTCAGTATTTTATTTATTTCAGTAAGTTGGGTATTATACTCTGAAATGTGGTACGCTTGTCCATACTCTCCGAGAGCGACTTTAGAAATAACAGCTGATGATGATTTTGACTATCCTTAGTCTGTGTCTTTTTCACATACATTGTTTCTACGGATTTGCCTTATTAAGAACATTTTTGTGATACGCTACACTTAACGTTGTAAATCACACATTAAATGAATGTCGTCCTTAAAAGATGTCACAACTATATATTGGGATTCCTCACTCTTCTCTCTCAGAAAGTATTTTAAGATTTAATCTTATAAAAACAAATACCGTCTCTGTCCAGAGAAAATCTTCTGGTTCGACATCAATAAGTTCAACCAGATATCGTCGGAATTATTTATCTTTAGGATGCTTCGTAGCTCCTGATTCTAAGTTACATATTTCATACATATTTTCTCCCTTTATCACAAAGTTTATCCCTATCCGTTTATCTCAGAACCGTTTTACTGACTGCATTCATTCCGTAACTTATTTAATTGGAAATTTTCAGAGTTGTCAAAAGTAACTTTAACATCCTCAACTCATCTTTCGAAGTTCAAAGTTTCAATATTCGGTTTTGAGATGCTCCATATTTATAAAATTCCTGTTTTGGAAAGTTTGAAAGGTGGCAACCATTTTCCTATGTAATATATTAAAATAATAATAATAAAGGACTTTATTGAGGGCGAGATTGAGACTAACAGGTCTCTTCTTACATCTAACCCTTTTTCATATGAGACAAGAAAAGAGAGAGAGAGCTTGCAAAAGTACAATGAAGAAAACTACTTTGTGGATTAAAAAACCTAAGCTAAGAGCTCTGGGGAAAATCTCCAGTGCAGGAAAACACCCTCAAGAAGGAGGGTGTGAAAAACCTGCGAAACCAAGGATAAAGGAAAACTCAACGGAAAAGGGAGTTATTTTAAAGTAACAATAAACAATGTAAAATTTATATCATCCTACTTAAAGTAGTGAAAGGAAGTTCTTCTAAAATACTACGAAAACGAAATGATTACTAGGTGGAATTTAATCTCTGATTGATACTCCCAAAGAGTAATAAATACATATTAATACGACGGGCAGCGATGTTTTACTTTCATATCCAGAGATTAATGTTTGTTGTAAGTACATTTAATGCACTATTTTCTGGTTTTGATGTAAATTCGTACCTTATGTCTGACTTTCACTCGGTAGGGAAGAAATTGTAAATGCTGGAAGGTTTTTTTTTCAAGTTTTTGTCGCGTACATCGATACATTCGCAAAATTTGGATAAATCAGAAAGAAGTAAATTAAATAGAAAATTTATAAGTTCATTATCAAAATTCCATCTAACAATTAAATGGAAACCACAATCCTTATAATTTAAGATTGCTACTGTTATATTTTATTATACCGCTTTCTCTTAATTTTAATTATTCTATCGCAATATTGGTGATAATACATCGGTTATATTCTGGTTAAATATCGCTTCAGAATGTTAGCAGAAGATTGTTTGTAATTTCCCTTTTGTTCTCAGATAACCGTGGAATCGGTTCTTCTTATCAGCTTAATTTATATTATCCTTAGATTTGTTAATTAAATTATTTAGAGAAGAAAAGTTCATGCAATTCTAAACACGTCTGAATTGATCCAACTGTGGATAGTACTTTTAATGGCTTTTTACGTGATTCTAGGTCATTAGCAAGAAGTATCAAGGGATTTAAAACTATTAGGAGAACACACAAAAGGTTAAAGGTCCGTTAAGTGGGTCAACCGCAGCTGAAAGATTACTTTTCTAAAAACGCGTGCATCGTAGCTGGAGGAAATATCTCGCGCGGTTTTGATGAAAAAGGCTCCGTTTCGTAAAAGAAGTGGGATGAACGAGAAGCGTTGCGAGCTAGCATCGCATAAAATAAGGTTGAACATCGTTTCTACGTGATGAGATATGGAGAGCCAGAGGTGTACCATTCAATACGTAAGCTTTTGCTCCCTGCAGATATGCATACGCTAGATTTGTGCTGTCTTGGTTACCTTTTCCTTTGAAGAGGATTTCTTTCTACGGAGATAAGAGTTATTTAATTTCCTCGTCAATTTGTAAGAAGTAAGTTGACGTTCTTACTCCTGATTTAGGGCTTACATTTTCATGTATGTTTTTAAATTAAATGAAGGAGAAAGCTTTTCTACAATAATTCGTTACTATAAGTGAATAAATGCATTCCGAAAAGAATTTGTTGTCATTTAAAGGAAAATTATCTTAATTAATTATTATTTTATTTAACTATTTTCACCTCTCTCGTAATTTCTCTTATACCCAATTATATTCGAATATTCGAAAATCAGTGTATGTAAAATTCGAAATGGTTGATCTCAGCTTCGGTATAGAAAGCACGCGACATATACAGAAGTTGAAGTGGAGATATTAGACCTTTTATGTATTAGTTAAGTTAATATTTGTAAATGATGGTACAAAGTAATATTTTCACTTGGAGGTTTGTAGTAGCTCCATTAATTACGAAATCAATGGATTAAAATCTGCAAGTTTTTAAATCTCAATAACTTTTTAGTAAGTATGTAAGATTTTGGGGCCTAGAGAAAATGATAATAGCGTGGTTTTACACTATTTATATACATATTCCTTTTAATGATAAGTTTCAGGCCGTAATTTAGACTCAGGTTTTCATAATTGGGCTTGCCTCATAACGTGTGAAATTCAATGAATGCTTTTGAAATACACACAATGGATAACACAAACATTACATTCATACGAGAAGCAATCATATGAAATATCAATATGCTTAGACCGCTATAGCTTAATTGATCTTTAGCAATCATCATTAAATTTACTAACCGAACTCAAAAAACCATAAGAAATACTTTTTCCTGATGGTTTTTGGAGTTTTTTTATGTTATCGATTAACTTTACCATCAATGGTCGATTCTGTTCTATTTTTAAATTTACTGTTTCAAACCTTTTCAAAACAAATTATATTCCATTTAGATTGTAACCATCCAGCCATACGTATCCAGCACCTCGATTTCCTAACGATTAAATACTGCTGATACATTTTTATTAAAGGGCTTTGCGCCGTTATCTTATGCAGCCCGGAACACAATGTGCGGAAAACTGTTCGGAAATTTACTGGGCGAAAATCTTAAATAATCACGTTCACAGCGCGTTAGAAAAGAGGAAATCGGTACTGATAGTGGTTAGTGGAAAACTATGCAAGCGAAGTAGAGAATACGGGGCGCCTTTGTGAAAACATAGTCGATATCACGTAGCGCACATTTCTCTGTTCCTTGCACACGAGCTCTCGGCACCATGGGTACGGATACTGGGTCACGCCTTATGATTATCTCCTTAAGCGAAGATAAAGGCAAAGGGGAGTTGCGAAGTGGAGGCGTACCAAGACCCGTTTTTAAGTGCTCTCCGCCTTCACAAGGATCTCAGGTTGTGAAGCCCTTTGCACGTCGTAAACTGTTTGACCCGGCGTACCTACCCTCTCACGTACTTCTCCCTTGGTGTTGCTCTCAATCTACACTTACATCCCCACGATCGCTTTATTGTATTTCTGCCGACAAGTTTATTCCATATAGTGCATGGTTCACTCTGTTAGTTTGCGATATCCCCTTTGATGATATCAAGTTATACCATTGACGAAATAAGGAAAGTTTTCGTTTTGAGCTCTTAATCCTGACCTAGGGTGATGTCTGGCAGATTGAATCTTTCTCTACTTTGAGTTGTATTTAATTTTAAGTTTGCGCGTGATGGATGTTTTCTCTTGCGGATTATTTACTGGAAGGTGCATACAATTAAACATAGAGCAGCAATAGATAAATGAGCTTTGATGAAACGATGGGAACTGATGGCGGAGACCCTTTATTATGCAATAAGGAAAAGATCGTTAAAATCCTTGGTGCTGAGCATATTGCTTTATGGATGTGAAAGGCGAACTTGGAGAAATGTAACAGCAAAAAATTGAAGGTCTTTAAGGTTTAGATGAGGCGAACAATAGAAAAAGTAATTTGGGTTGATTTGAGAGCGAACAAAGTTTTGTAGTTGATGGAAGAAGAAAGGGTTTTGATTGAAGTACTAAGAGAGAGTAGAGGAATTGAGTTGCTTAAAGAGGGGATTGATTGCTGAAAAGTAATTGAATGTAAGATGCAAGGGAATAGAGGGGGCAGAGGGAAAAGTTACTAGATTACAGAAAGGGCGGGATAAGTATTCGAAAAGTAAGGCAAAGGGCGTTAACCGGGAAATTTGTGGGCAAGTGAACTTACCAAGAGTCGGAAGGCTCCTTTTCCTGTATCGTGAGTTTTGAATAATCGCTTTCGCTATTCACTAGATTTCTTATTTCTGGATATTCCTATGATGGGGCGAGCACTGATGAATCTAAGATCACGATAACATTAATAGATTATGACTATTCTCTAAGAAAAATTGAAAGGTTTCTGATTAAATAAATTTAAATGCTAATTTCAAAAGGAGCATGATAGAGATTAGATAGGCATCTTCGTTCTTAATGTCATCGTAACATTGTTTCCTTACCCTCAATCCTTACTTTCAAGGCTGCTCTTAATTTACGAAAAAGAAATAATAAAATATTTTAATCGCTTTATTTTGAAATCGGAATTGTTTTTTGTTGGAATGGTTGAAATTGATTAGAACTCTTGTCTAAACCAGCAGTGGAGAATCTGATGTGGGTAGACCTCAACAAAGCGGAACGTTCGGTTGTTAATTGAGAATTTTGATTCACTTTCTCCAACAAATGCTCGTATTTAAATAATATTTCCAGTCTTGTTCACCACGTTAAATGAAAACTCAGAAAATATTATACTATGATTTATTATTACACTAGCTGAAGTGCCCGTTGATTCTCAACGGGGAAAATAGATGTCGGATTATATGTAGTATACCTATTTGTACAAAAGAGAAAATAACACCTCGCATCATCTCGTAGTTTAGTCCAACGGGACAGGTTATCGAAAACAAAAATTTTCTAATCAAAGTTCGAGGCCGAAATCTACAATCAACAATAAGAATGTGAATCATTATGGAATTTCCCTCTTATTATTAACATGTCTCAAAGTAATGTGTAAGTTTGCAAGATTTTCAACTTCCGATTCTGGTAACTTTAATCGTATAATTGTCAAGAGTCCGAAATGATAAATAAAAAGTTACTCCTCCATCTCCACTAATTTATTACGGTGCTACGCATGTTTGTTGCCCCTGTAATTCATCACTACAAATTGTTCGTGACTGATATAATTAAAATCTCTGAAAATTTTCATCCTCTTCATATCGTCATTTACTTCTAAATGGGCCAAAATACAAATGCATTCTTATGGGAAAATGCCTGAACTCGGAATCAACAATCGCATTGGTCGTCAGGGGGACGGGTTGTTTACAACCTCAAAATTTCACAAAATATTCGCATATTTTATCTAAATTCTCGCAATATCGAAACGAAAGCTTTATTCTACGACAATAATAAGAATCTGTATTCAATTTCCCTTCTTTTGATACTTATTTTGACTTTATACGAATATTCCTTCTAATTTAATTTTGCAAAAGAAATAAAGTCTGTACCCGATAAAATCGAACTTTACATGTATTTCTTATGGAAATCTATCTGAACGATCTTGGTTCAAACCCAGCAAATTTTGCGAATGAAAAGTTGACAGTGCTTCCTTCCGGCTCACGGAGAACACGTATGCCAAGTTTGATGCAAATCGGACAAACGGTGTGGACTCCAATCGTGAACAAACAAACACACAAACCCACAAACACACAAACCCACAGAATTTCTGCTTTATATATATAGATTTATTATGTTATTCGTTTTCTTTCGCACACGTAAGCTGTGTGAATGCAGGCAATATGTCGTTGTGTTAAGTGCTGCCTTAGGGTTTTTCTGCTTCTGGGCAGTGAATGCGGCCGTCCAACAAAGAAGCCTCCACACCAAACTAACTTTATTTTGTTATCTCTTCCATTATTATTGATATTGGTTGCTTATAATTCGAAAAAAGAACGCCAATTCTCCAAAAATTAATAGGGCAATTATCATTATAAATTCCTCAATAACGAAATTTTCAAAAAGTTAGTAAAATTCATCTAAAAATAATCGGTACTACTCCTGCTGGTGATCAAATAGCATTATCGATCAGCTTTTCGCGTGATAAAATAATTGTCGTGCCTTTGCATCGCCCTCGTTCGCTATCTCATACTTATTCTCCCCTCTGCCTAACTCATCTGTCTCGCTCGCTAGCTTTTCCGCAAACCTCTTAACCGCTAAGGGATTTCATGCAAGAGCTGTTGGTACTTTGCGTGTGTCGCTTTGTGTGTTTCTGACATCTCCTCTCGTTTACCCCCTCCCAACTCCTTGTTTGCGGGAATCGTCGGTTTGTCCCTTTTCTAGTTGTCTCTCTAATTTCCCTCGTCTTGTTGACTCCGTGGTGCATTTTCTGAGGGCGCTGCAGGAAGAGGCGGCGTTTTGCCCACATCCTCGGTCTCCTTTTTTCTGAAAGCGTTCCTCTTTGAAGAGGCGACTGCGGAGAGACAAGTTGTTTTTCACTCGCTCATGTTTTTCATCGAGTGCTTAAAGGTAGTTTTGTTTCCACGACCATGCGTCATTTGTGGAGGAGTTTTTTGTCGTCGGTAGAGGTTTGCGTTAGCGCCGTTTATGATTTACTCTGCAAAGCGTTTCTGTTCTACGATATTTAAATTCAAGAGTCTTTATTCTGAAACTTAAATTTTTTGAAACCAGGTGTCGCGTTCATTAGAAGTTTCGTGTTGATCCAACAAAAGTTATCTCTTTTATCTGTGTTATACCGCACAGAGCAGCATTAATATTTATACTGTGGAACATTTGCTTCTAACTTGGTTATATCTTTTGAAATGCGAATATTCTGGTTTTCCAAAGTATTAAAGATATCTTATGCGTTCCAGTTTCAAAGCTCTCGCATATTTTCCTGTGATTGAAATCTGATTTTTTAAGTTGTGGTCTTCAACGTATAGCACTGCTGGTGGAGTTTATAGGTTTATAATTCGTTGCAAAGAATCCTCATATCTATGGACGGAAAAAGATTGAAAGGAAGTGGACTTATGTCCACTTTATTAAGCTATTTCTTGGGTGGACGATTTCGTGCACGAAGTGGAGAAATGACAAGTTTTAGCGTTAAAGGAATGAATTTTCAGATAATCTGTAAATATTGCCATATTCCTCAAATCCCTGTGTATTCGTTTCTAAAGCTCAGATTCATGCCGATATGGACTCCAGTTTTAAAGAGAGATCCTTTTCAAAAGATTTAATTTGAAAGTAACTCAAGTATAGGCATCTCTCGAGAGCAGGTTTCGCTCAGTGTATTTCTATGTAAAACCACGGATATTTTTCAATCCACGGATATTTTTCAATGAAGAACCTTTTGATACATCAAAACTTGGAAAAGTATGACAAGTAACACTGTACGTATGCGGAATTTCTAGGCACGACGGTAATTTTTATTGAAAAACTAGACTAATATTTTAAAAACAGATGTGAAATATGCTGGAAAACTTAATTACACTCTTTCACTCGATGAAATACATTATTATAATAGTTTAAAAGTTTTAGCAATAGTACGTAGAAATTTCTTAAGCTTTATTCTTTCTCTATGTGGCTATTCATTCCTTTCATTCCTTCGTTTCTTTAAATGGTTAAAAATTGAAACTATGTCTTAGTATTTTTATAATATTTATAAAATTGTTTGAATATTTTAATTTAAAATTTAACAAGATCTTAAAA
>KZ308134.1:666288-689357 GCA_000376725.2 Ladona fulva | reverse complement strand
CAAAATTATTTAAATTGAAACTATGTCTTGGTAATTTTATAATTTTTATAAAGTTGTATGAATATTTTAATTTAAAATTTAACATGATCTGAAAACTTTCAGTAATAAAATAGTTCCATAAAGTTGCCAGAAACTTGCAAGAATGCTTGGTTGGAAACATTTGCTGCTGAAAGTGCGAGCTTACATTCTAGAGTAAACTTATGCTGTGACCCAATGCATAAATTTTCTCCCGTTCTTCTCAAAACTACGCTCTCATAAGGAACCCTCTCATACCTTTCTCTTTCCTCATCGTTCAGAATATTTCTGCTGTAGCTTTGTCGGTCGATTACAGCCTTAAAATTTAATTTGAACAGGGCTTTGCGTGGGAAGATGCAAGTCAGCTCGCACAGTATTATCGTACGTGCAGTAGGCAAAGTACATCCAAGGAGAATAAACTAAAGTCGTCTCAGAGTAGAAAATAACGGGGTACTTCGAAATATGAGTGATGCAGATAGGGAAGAGTGAAGTAACTTATTAAATTACATCGATCCTGTCGTTCTTGGGTAAGGACATTATATTTAGTTAAAGTTCGCTCGTTTTTCCGTCAAGAAAAAAGCCTGATCGGCAGTTATGAAGGGGTTAATGTGTAGACTTCTTCTGAATCTTTTAACTGCACAATTATGATCAACCGTGTTATTTGCGAATCGGAATTATCACTCGGTGCCGTGAAGAAGAATTATCCAGCTACTAAGTCGTCCTAACCGTACGATCGCATCAGGTAATGTACAAATTCGGTTAAGTTCGTTGTCTAGATTGTTTTAGCGTTTGGATAAAGGCTGAAAATATCACTGAGAGTTACATATGATCAACTTTGTCATTGCAGATTTCACCATTATTACTGCTCATATTTATTGATTTATTTTTTATAACACAGCACCATGTTACAAAGTCCGTTTTTAATTCCACTCAGCTTAGGACATGTTAGCTGTTATGACTGCATTAATGCCAGGAAGGGAGTTAAGCTGTGTATTTTTTTTTATTTTAAGCTGTGTATTTTTCGCTCTCGGCCTAGGTAGGATCATGNTATCAATTGGGTCTCCCGGATAGCCAAGTGGGAAACGCGTTCGACTTCGGTGAAAGCGGTTCGATTCCCGGTGGGGGTCTACGTGCGAAACGACCTAAGCTGTCGAAGCACTTTTAACAATACTACTACTACTTTATATCAATTATAATATGATAAACAATAAGAAAACGTCTAGATTTTAGCTTTCGGAGGATCTTGGAATCTTTATCCTACGATTAGGGCGTGGTCGGGGTCTGTTATTTCAATTAAATAGGTGATAAATAACATGAAAAATGCCAAGTATGAGGTATGAATGGAATTAAATGGTAACTCAGTTTCTTAGCAGGAAAGAAACATTTTCGGGGTCAAATTTCAACTCATTCGATTAGTTACGTACCCATTTAGGTTTTCCCGTTTAAAGATTGTTCTATACATTTCTCTAAAAGGGAATTGGAGGAATATTAAAAATAAACGTAGCAGATAACATTCTTACTCAGAAAGGAAACATCGTAAGTTATATGCTCTTATATATATAATTATGTGTATTTTTAAACGTGAATTGGCACTGGTCAGAAAATTAATATTATTGTTTATTTGTTTATTTGATGTAAACTTTAGAAAGCTGTATTCATCGGAAGGATACTGTAAACGGCACTACGCTATCTGTCTTTAATTCATTTAGGAATACGATAGCTGAGCGTATATAAGAAGCAATCCTTTATTCAGTATACTGGCTCGGCTTATGGTTTCCTCCATTATTTTTCTTATTTGTCTTCCTCCTTTATCTTTATTCTCTTCCAGCTGAAAGTTATTTTCTCATAAATACCCCTTTTCCTGCAAACACAACAGTCTCTAGAATTACTGCGACCTCTTTAGAACTACGGCTGCTTCCTACCTCTATTTCCTCTCTTCTCTTCTTACTTACCCCCTTTATTGGCCCAGCTTCTTCCATTTCCTCTCTCAAGTTTCCGAATGGAGATCTCTGTTTCATGCATCAAAAACTTCCTCTTCTCCCCTTCCTTCCTTCCGATGCCCTACCCTTAACGTTTCCTTTAAGCCACTTCCCCTCTGCCTCGTATTATTTAAATCCGCTTTAGTCCGTTCTATTGAAATTCAAGTTGAAGTCACTGTCAAGTCACTTTCGCGCAAATGTTTGCACAGTGTTAACCGGTTATCACGAAATTACCGGAAATTCATCATTGGTCCGTTTCATCTCCTGTAACTTCCAATGGGAAAATATTCTCACAAAATTATTCTGGTAATACGGAACGGCATTCCTGGTAGGATTTCAGTCTACATAAAAATTATCATTTCGTATTTTGTTTGGTGTATGTTTTTTCTAAGTTTTTAAGGATTTAAAATTTTTCTTTTGTGAATCTCACTTTTATTAAATTATTAATTTATTTAATAATATATTTCAGCGCAGTTCTGCTGGGCGCTGTCAAGTGTGGTGATTCGGATGAGGCCAGGTTTTCTGGACCTCTGAGACGTTCGATGTGGTTGATAAAGCACTTAAATTAAAATAGTCATTTTATTAGAAAATAATAATGAGATTTCTGTGGTTAAAGTCCAACTATCGGATCAGGTGCACACACAGTGCAACATATCCCAAACGAGCAGCGATTATTGCCGATGCCGATGCGTGTGACTTTTGCTATGAATTTCAAAATTATTTCATAACTTAATGAGTTTTTCGTAATCCTTTTGAATTTACTGATCAAAAGTTTATTCATCAGATAAATTCAAACTTATCATGCTTTTCAACGGAGGAGATGGTAAATACTCCTATCAGTGGAACTCGAGGCGGCAGGATGTGTTTGCCAGGAATTCGGTCAACGCGAAATTAAGTTAGTTCAAAGAGTGTAAGTTGGTCCCTATATTTCGTGTTCACTGTATGTAGAAGTCGGTTTCTCTTAAAAGAAAATGGCTTTATTACTACCCGTGCTTCATTTTTCTAAAGATTTTAATTCAGCCCGATAAATGAAGGATTTGGATTTAAGTAACATAGAAGTAAACAAATAAATTATCAATGCTTACCAAATTAATTAACTATCAATGTTTCACTTAAATCAATTCTTCACGTTTAATTAGCCACGAGGCCATGAAGACTACGCTCTCATAAGGAACCCTCTCATGCCCTTCTCTTTCCTCATCGTTCAGAATATTTCTGCTGTAGCTTTGTCGGTCGATTACAGCCTTAAAATTTAATTTGAATAGGGCTTTGCGTGGAAAGATGCAAGTCAGCTCACACAGTATTATCGTACGTAAGTACATCCAAGGATAATAAATTAAAGTCGTCTCAGAGTAGAAAGTAACGGGGCACTCCGAAATATGAGTGATGCAGATAGGGAAGAGTGAAGTAACTTATTAAATTACATCGATCCTGTCGTTCTTGGGTAAGGACATTATATTTAGTTAAANGCTGTGGATATTTTAGCACGCTCTTCTTAAATTATTAGATTCTCTTTTTTTGCAAAAAGTGATAAATATGCACGTGACTAACGCTTAAGTAGAACGACAAACAGTGTACAAATTATTCATCAGCGAATAAATTTACTTTATAAAAATTTCATAAAATATTGAAGGCCATCAAAGAAATTTCAGTATGTCATTCGTCTAGTATAAAATGTTTGATTTATACAAATACCCCTAAGTCTTTAAAGTTTAACGATATTTAAATAAAATGTCTGATTGAAGATTTTGTTCTCAAACATTTCTCATGCCAAACGGTCCGCCCTTTGCCCACTTCTTATTTACATGATTAAAAGATAACTACGAATAGATGTATGAGAGAAAATAGTTCTCACGAAGTTATTTATTTATATTTTTCTTCTGAGAGACAGCTCAGTGCCTCATCCGCTTTTTGCGTCGGACTTCCTCCCTTTTTCATTCATCTTCTAAATATCCTCTTTTCGTCTCAGTGGTTTTATCCTCCTCGGCCTTTTCCGGCCTCTTTTCCTGGTTCTTTCCTTTTTCTTCTTGTCTTTTCCCCATCTTATTCTCTTCTCATTGCTTCGTCGTCATGCGTGGTGCTTCCCTCTTCGTTGTTTAACTCTCTACTTTTTTCCCCACTTTTAAATGTTCGTCTTGTGTCTCTTATGTACCCCAATTCCTCAACTCGTATTTAATGAGTTAAAATTCTGCATCTGGTAGCGAGTAACTGATGTGAAAATTTGGCTTTAACCAATAGAAGGTGAACATTTCCGAAGAAAAAGACTTCTTGGTAACTTGGGAACAAATCAATTTTATTAATAGAAGGTGAACGTAGACGACCAACCTAATTTTGGGTTTTTAGTTTGACTGTTGGTGATGACCCTTCTTTGCGCTATTAATGTTTATGAGGTAATAAAATCGATATTGTTAGGCGTGAATTCGTGGAAAGCCATAATGCAATGAAAGCAAAGACTTTTCCACACTAAAATTTATTCTGCTGCGACCGGTTTCGTAAGATTATGTAATAAGAAGATGTAAGTCATCTTACGAAACCGGTCGCAGCAGAATAAATTTTAGTGTGGAAAAGTACTAAGTCTTTGCTTTCATTGTTTATGAGGTTCTTTTTAAAGAAATGAAGCCTACAGTCTTTACAACTAACCTACTACTTTCCTTTCGCTTATTGCTATCTGGTGCAAATTTTTAGTTGCGGCACTTAAGCACATGTCACAACCGCTATGCCTCATACCTTTTTCTAAAGGTATTACTTGGAAAATTTATGCTGAGAATTGTGTGGAAATAAACCTGGACGAATGACTAAGTTATTACGAATCAATAGAGTTCGCCAATTCATATTTTTTATCCCCTTTGTCTCTTTTGTAGTTTATTTTTATCTCATTCGATTTTGTTTTATATTTAAGTTTTAGGGTACAAGAAAAGGAAAAGGTGTTTGACTTTTAAGGTGTGCGCTCTAAATCCTAAGGATAAGCATGTGAAAAATAGGCGCAGATAGCGCTAGTGATTGATAGATAACAGGTGTGAAAAACAGCTCCATTTACCTCACTCACAAAGCATTCCCTTGACAGTTTGGAAGAATCGCTGTATGGTTGTTTGGTGGTTAGTTTACCTGCCCCGAAAGTAGGAGTCTCTGGTTCGAGTCTCAGACATGTCGCTATTTTTCATATCTGTTTATCCTTAGATTTTAAGGAATAAGGATAAAGTACAATTGCAGGTCGGTTTAAATCCAAGGAGAAACACAGTATAAGACTGTGATTTTAAAGTGAAAAACTATGGAAGAGTATAAGACTTTTCTGGTTTTATACCGAAGAATTTTAACTCAGAAGTAAAATCTACGTATAGCTTTTCCGGGCAGGATTTCGAAGTGACCGAAGTGCCGTTGATTTTACATCCGTGAATCCGCTTACTGAGGGCTAACCCATAAAAGTAGGTACATAATTTACCGTATAGTTAGCATAAATTACTCCTTAATGTATTCTTGGTTGATAGAAACGAACATTCGGAACAATTTTACATTAACTTAGTCTAATGACGGCTCGTAATAATACTGCAACCATGACCATCAATACATTATATGCGGGTGCACGTACATGTATGTGTGTACCAGTACCGGTGTATCCTCTTTTTCCCTCTATTCTTCCTGGTTCTACTCATTACATCTCAGAATTTAGCCTTTCCTCCTGCTGCCCTTTCACACTTCCTCATCCTAACTTTCACGACTTCTTTCCTTTCCTTCATCGTTTTCCTCTTCCTTAGCAGCCTCTTCTTTTCGCCCCTCCCTATGTACGCAATCCTTTCCGCCGCCACCGCAACTCTCCCTAATGTCTCCCGCGTCCCCCCTTTTATGAAAAGCCACGTTTTCGCAAGGGACGAAAAATGTCTCCGGAGCGCCTTGCCAACATTTACCCTCAGGCAGAAACTACTCTCTCTCTCTCTTCTTCTCTCATCTCCTCAATACCAAATACAGCCGTTGAAGCCTGCATTAATCCTGCGTTGATTCGCGTCGGGCAAAGAATATCGCGAATGGAGACGGAGTTTATCGGTTACGGATGCAAGGGTTATTGGAGAGCGCTCTGCCATTACCTAAAGCATTTTTTGATTCCGAAACATTCAGACATGTTCACATTAAGGCATCCAAAAGATGGGTTTTCGTCTTTTATTGTGCTAAATAAACGGTTAACCGGTTATATAATAAATAATTATTTATCCTAGAATATTTTCCCCTCATATTAGAACGCAAATATTTTTTATCGTTTAATTTGCTATCAGCCCTCTTAACATGTATCCTTAACATACTGATTGCATATACTAAAATGTCTGCAGATATGGCGGTAAATAATACATAAAACTCAAAAACGTATGCAAAAATAAAATCCAGAACCAAGTGGAAAGATTCCCTTTAAGTCAAAATATTATGATGAAATCGCTCCTAAAGAATTTTAAACAAATTGAAGTATCAAGATGATTAATTTAATCTACCTGGATTAAGAGCTTCTTTTTGAAACATTTCCATGTTTATCGTCAAATGGTTACAGTGAAAATTAATTACTGCGCGATCCTAAGTTTGGTATCCAAGGAGATAGGTTTTCGCTGATGTCCCTTTCGAAGATTTAACATTAGGCGTCGTACTGCGAATAAAGATGACCAAATTTGGTTATATTTTCATTGAGAACAGCAGGTTTTAACAGTTACTCGAACAATTTAATGGTCAGACACGAGTCACAGCCTATCTTCTCCATTTTTGAGCGGAACCAAATGTCATCAATAAAGGGTGTATATACTCGCAAGATATTTTTTATACGCTATTGTAATATGCAGCGAAACCGATTAACCTAGAGAATTATCCGGTTTTAATTATCGAAACCATCGGATAACCGACTTGGATTCCCTAGTTCGGATTTATGGCCCTCTCAAGTCTTTAATGTTAATTCCTCCACGATTTTCCCCTTCGATTTTCCCCATAACGATGCAAATGCAGATTTTATTTCGGTAATGTTTTACGGGACGCGGGTGGCTTCTTCCGCGTTATTTTTTCCTCTACCGTTCGATAAATAATGTCAAGATATTTCTGGAATGTTTTCTTTCCTTGTTTCATTTCGCACGCGAAGATTTATCGTGGGCGAAAATATTGGGGTCCGTTCGCTGTAGGTTTATTTTTATGCCTGTCATGCTTTCCTCGCACCGGAACAAACTACGATGGAAAGATATGTGTGATGTACGATTTAGACTTTGCTTTAGTGTGGATGTCGTCAATACACTATTCCAAGTCCCATTACCCATATTTTGCGCGTTTCTGTCGCTTTTAAACTCGAAGTCATGGATCCTAGGGTGTTCTTGTATGGGTATGATTTATATTACACAATATTAAACGGAAGATTTCTCCCCTATGATATTTATAACTTTAATTTTGAATGCAAGGTTATGAAAGAGCGAACGATTGTTTATTATTTAAATTAATGGCTCATCATTATTAATTTCCTATATTTTGCAAAAATTAGGCTCTATTCCCGATAATCAAATACCTGCTCACTAGCAACTTAGCGCCATTTCTGTCAATGAATAAATTTACATATAAATAATCGTATGTAATTATATATCTGAATATTCGTCTATTGATAAATCATTAACGTAAATATATATAAATAATCTAACACATATATTATTGGTATTTGGTCAGTAAAAGGAAACGTTGGAAGAGGAACATTGATGCCTAAATCTTGTCATTATATAAGGAGATGACGTTCGAAGTATTAAGTTATTCGGCAAACATTTTAGACGCATTTCACATAAATATGAGATTAGTTAAGCGACACATGTTGTCCTAGCGGCTCAAGGTATTTGTTGTATCAATTCACTTAGTTCAGGAGCGATTTCGAAGTGAGGTATGGGGTATGGGTAACATCTCACTTCCCGATTACCATTCCTGTTAGTCTTTGCTGACTTGCTCTTACTGAGGTATTTTTACTAAGTTGCTCTATGAAGTCTTTTTAAGAATATATAGTTTGAATGCTTTTTAGACTTTTTTGTGTAAAATTAACGAATCATATAATCAATCATCTCTGGCCGAATGAAATAACCTTCATGTCCCCTTCCCCTCTCCTCATCCTTCCTTCCAAAATTTCCAATCTTATGTAAGTGCTTGCATTTCCTGTATTTGTGACCTGATGATGGCTAACCGCCGAAACCGGTAGACCTAAAATGTTTATCTGTGGAAATTACAAAGTTTTTGCCTTATTTCTTCATAACGAAACAGACTTAATTGTATAGAATAAATCACCTGTTACAACCATTCAAGCAACTCGTTAATATCTTCACTCTTAAGTGTCTTATCTTTGTTGTGAATTTTCCTTTTTAATGAGCAAGTTATGTTTACATATTTTTGGTTATATGATCAGAGAAATATCAATAACCCGACTGTGAATTGATAATTATAAATTTAAAGTCAGTTCGTTATCCGATAACTTATTACTGACTACATTACATGAAGTGAAGCTAACGGTTTATGGTAGTAAACTCCCTAAAATATACTCCTAGGTCAAAAGTTTCCACTGGCAGACAGCTTGTAGTGATAAAAATCGACGTTAACCTTCCCTTCCTTTAGACATCTTTCCTATCTAATCTTCAGGAGCATTTTGAGAACATGCTTTTATCCCCGTCTTCTCGCTGTAGCCTCATCACCTTCCTTCTATAAAGAGAAGATCACTAACGTACCTCTTCATATATCGCACCCTTCTGACAAAAGGTCTGAATTCGCCTCCCCTTCATCTCTTCCTTCCGTAGGGATTAGACTTCCCCGCGGGCACATTCTTGAGTAAATTTCCTTTGCATCCTCTCTCCCCTTCCTCTCACTTCAATAATTCTATTCTCTGTGCTCATGCCTGACCCTCCCAAACTGTTTCCGAGAAGCCTGTTTTAAGGTTCTACTTGTTTCAGTCCCCTATTTCCATTCAACTATTTTCTGAAGGTTGGTCGATCTCGAAGAGATTTATTCCTCATAGGCTACCCTGATTTACGATCCTAGATATACCTTTCACTTGTAAGATCTTCCTTGTTCTCAGAATCACCTGTCTGTAAAGTCATCGGTCTTACGACTTGTTGGATCCTCACCCCTCGGTAAATAATAAAAGTTCGGGCAGGGAATGAGGCGATCAGGCTAGAGGAGAAATTAAGTTTGCCGTTACTTTCCTCACTGAGATAAAGTGGTGTAAGTGGTGAAATCCCATTTAAGTGCAAGACAATGACCCTGGGTCTAGGAAATGTCGTTTTTATCCTATACGAATATCTAACCCTATGATCGCAGCTAAGAGACGTTTACATTTTTCGTTATAAGTCATCTTGACTTGTAATAGTCAGTCCGCTATTTCTAAAAAAAAATATTTTCATTAAGTTATAAAATATATCCAAACTAACTCTCTCTAAAAGAGCTTTCTGTAATCTAAAACATAGGTAATACTATGCGGGAAAAGAAGGCTCTCAAAATGAAAAAGATTGATTTAGAATGTGAAAAATTGCAATAAAAATCTAGAATAGAATCATAGATCCTTTTTATCCTAAGCCATTTCAGAAAAAAACGTTTACAATCATTTGTAGATTATAACTTAGGTATTTTAACGAAGGAAGATGAAAAATTACGACCATATTATGTCTAATTTCTATCACTAAAGGTAGCATTTAAATATATGCGAGATCTTTATTAGCATTGTCGAACAAATCTCATCATCAACTCCAGAAAACTGCTTTGACATGTAGTAACAGCAGAGATTCAATTCTGCGCAGTTAAAGAAGTCAGCTATATTCGTTTTTTATTGTCAATCAGTGTTTCTTCATAGCTGGTTGCGCTTTAATGCAAAATCACTCGTGCTTCTTCATGGAAATTCTTGGAACGGTTCGACCGAGTCCTGCAAATTTCCATATAGTTACCAGGAGCGTTGTTTTCCGCACCGCATCATTATTCGTAATGAGCACTATGCGTGAATAACGTCTTCGTCAACTCTCCAAGTCACGCTTCCCGTGACGCAAACGAAACGAGTTTGCCCTTTCATAATCTTCTCGGCAAAAATCACCAAGTCACGTATCCTTTTGAAGCGCCGTTGGACATCCAACAGCACAAGGAAAAAATATTTACGATTGATGCTCTCTGAGGGAGAAAAGTTCATGATTCAAGAATTTTGTTTTTCTTAAGAGGATTTGCACATGAAGTTTGAAGCTGGTAGGCTGACGTTATGAACTGTTTGGTAGAGCAAAGGTCAAACGTGAATCCTTTCGAACTTCTGGATGCTCTTCATGGTTGCGTTTCTTAGCATGGAATTTTCCGCTTCTATAAACTAAAGACAACATTTTTTTATTTCATTAACTTATTTGGGTGGTGTATCTCCCCTGCCCATGGTTAAATGTTTGATAGTTACCAGTATAATCTCACGAAGATTTACTGTAGTAGTCTGTGGTAACCTTGTAATATCTTTTAGCAACCAGGATGTTTTTAAACTTTACCAAACAATGGCACCGTGCAGATAAACATTGCCTTTGTGAATTAGAAAAGGTCCAGCGTAAATCCGTGCGTTTTTGTAACAGTTGCTGCAATAAAAATTGCTACGACAACTCTATAAGTATTACCCAATAGCTCATAGTCGGGTGTAAATACCTAGCGAACGTTTTTATCCGCAAAAGAATCTTGCCACTGAATGCGCCTTATCGGTCATAAATAATTTAAGATGCCGTGATGGGAAAGATATCACAGAATGCAGAATTCCTTCTCGTCCATCCATATTTATTCGAGCCGCATACGAGAATTTGACACAATACCCTCCCCCAAAAACGTTCTCTTAGCGACTAAAGCCAACCGAGCTAACGCTGCTCAGCTGGGAAATCGGCACATACTCCCTTATTCGTCCACATTTCCTGTAGCCAGTCTCCCTTCCTTCGCATCTGCGCAACCAGCTTTCCAAAATTCTCTACACGCTCCTCCCTTTCATTTAGTCGAACAGACATAAATCTTTCGAGCGCAGCGAACAGGCAGCCCGCGAAATATTCAGCCGTCTCTTTCGAACATAAACAAGGGATGAGTGCTCCCGAGCAACCTTTACGTACATCGCTTCTGTCTGGAATAGCGTCTCGGTGCTTTATGACCCTCAGCCCTGGAGCCTGGGATTCATGAACTATATTCGAATGTCCTAAACAGAATCAAAGGACAAGGACTGAAATGTTTTTTTCTTATTTTTTTTTACAGTTGGAAATTTCAGATATTTGATTACCTATATATCTCATAAAAGTGTTAATTGTTACAAATGGATTGAAAATTCACTTTGTACGTACTTCGCCGTTACGCTGTGGATCGATGTGACAGTTCTCAAGATCTAATAGGGATCTTGAAAAAAAGCTTCCTTGATAAATATTTAATAGGTATAATATCAGGAAAACTTTAATTTAAATCTTTAATAGATTTTAGGAAACAGAAATAAAATAAATAAGGGCTATCTTTTTTTGACCTTTTGATAATCAGCTAATGAGAATTCAGGGCACAGAGCTTTATTACGAACACAATGAGGAAAATGAGACAGAGAAATCGGTCGAAGATTAATGGTAATAACGGCGGCTGCAGTAGGTAAATATGTTTTTAATGTTTTATCGGATGATATCTATGATCTTTCCCCTGGGTTGTGTTTGCTTCCGTCTCGAACATCGTTGCATCGACTCTCTCCGTGTTCCCAGTATTCGATAATATCTCTTCCCTTTTATCCACACTTCGTCCATTCTCTTTGTATCCCCTTTGCTTGTCCTCCCCTTGGTTCAACGGGAGCGTCATTGCTTCTCGTCTCCCTCCTGATCTGCTTGATTTACGGCCATTCGCTTCCTTTATGCATACACGCACTCCTCTGCTTCAACCCTCCATAATCTGCTCAGCCCCACGCGCCGCGGAATTCACTTCATGACCGAACACCGTGGAGTGTCTTCGTGAGAACGTGGTTCCCACACATCAAACGTGAAGCACGTATAATTATCGCGCACGGCCGACACGTGGTATGGAATCCGGAAATTTTTCTGCCTTATTCTGGTTTTGTGTTCAATGCTGGATTTAAATGGCATTCAGCGAGACGACTTTGTGATTTTACCGTTATGGCTGCATTAGCAAATTTTTACCGAAAGACTGGAATAGCCTATATTGGGGTTAGCATTAATTATTGTCTGAAGTTTTGGAAAGGCTACCTGGGAAAAAAATGTGGAAATTTTTCTGAACATAAGAAGGGTGGACTTCACAATGGCTCCACACTTCCACCATGTCGGCGTGGAACTGCAATGTATTAATACAGGGTCAAGGCTAGGCTAAGTTCTCTAGGCTGTAATCTCTACTTGGATCGGACGCGGAAAATTTAGCGCCGTAGTGGAAGTCTATTGTGGTTGTCCAAGAAAGCGACCTACCCTCAAGAAAATGCCCTCTGCCTAACAACCTTTTCTATTGATTTTGTTACTGGTTAATCCCCTCTACACTCAACATGCTTCCTCTATCTTTGTACATACATCTGAATACCTTTTGCTTGTTTAAATGTAAGCGGACAATTTAAATTCTGTACTACATTTTACGGCAAACTATGGTTTCATTTTGCTATCTCATGTATCCCTTATTAATTTTTGATCGAGAAATTGACGTAACTTCTGGTGACATTTTAAATATCCTTGTGCATAGTGAACTTTCAGCTTTTTCGTCATTTATTTTTTATTACTGCAATATTTCTCTGTTCTTCATTATTTTGTTGTTTCTTATTCCTTGTGACTTTATTATTTTTTGTTTTACTCAGGTTTTTTTTTGTAAATTCAACACCTCTTATTTTCTGTTACTGTACTTACTATATGAATGTGCACTCAATGCTTTCTTCAGGCTTGTTGCTGACCAGGCTGCTAGTTAACATTTTCTAATTTTTCCGCCTTCTTATTAAATTTTAGTTGCTACTGTTGGTGTGTTTTCGCAGGTTTTTTACGCCTTCCTCTTCTTGATCGTTTTCCTGCAGGGTTTTATTTCTCCCTAAGTTCAGGCTTATATTTATTTTAACCCACATAATATTTTATTTCTTTTATTGATTTTTCTTTTATGTATCTCTCAAAAGCTAAAACATAGGTAATACTATGCGGGAAAAGAAGGCTCTCAAAATGAAAAAGATTGATTTAGAATGTGAAAAATTGCAATAAAAATCTAGAATAGAATCATAGATCCTTTTTATCCTAAGCCATTTCAGAAAAAACGTTTACAATCATTTGTAGATTATAACTTAGGTATTTTAACGAAGGAAGATGAAAAATTACGACCATATTATGTCTAATTTCTATCACTAAAGGTAGCATTTAAATATATGCGAGATCTTTATTAGCATTGTCGAACAAATCTCATCATCAACTCCAGAAAACTGCTTTGACATGTAGTAACAGCAGAGATTCAATTCTGCGCAGTTAAAGAAGTCAGCTATATTCGTTTTTTATTGTCAATCAGTGTTTCTTCATAGCTGGTTGCGCTTTAATGCAAAATCACTCGTGCTTCTTCATGGAAATTCTTGGAACGGTTCGACCGAGTCCTGCAAATTTCCATATAGTTACCAGGAGCGTTGTTTTCCGCACCGCATCATTATTCGTAATGAGCACTATGCGTGAATAACGTCTTCGTCAACTCTCCAAGTCACGCTTCCCGTGACGCAAACGAAACNAGAAATGGGTCAATGTAAGTAAGAAGTATAAAAATAAATAATCACTTCATTAATCCACTTATTGAATTGCATAAGATACTCCTCCGACAGAACGTTCATCATCTCTGGCTCAGATAGTTGCAAATTTGTACCTTAATATCAGTAAACATGCGCTTGTTGATGCTAACTCTCGATCGATTGCGGATCTAATTAACAATGCTTCCAAGCGGCAAAGTAAATGAACTATCCAGGTCATGACATCTGTTTATGTATAGGGCAAATTGATTTCAGTCGCAGAGAGGAAACAAAATAGTTGTCACCTTTAAAGGCAGCCTAAAGATGCGGGCTCGGCTCTCCATCAAAGCCCCATTTCTGTTTACCGTAATTAGGATGCAATATCTCATGCGCATTAATGGACTTCGTGGAAGTAAATGTTTCCCATAAAGGTAGAAAGATCAATCTCCAACGCAGCAGCAAGCAGATCTCTCACCTCCCGTGACCTTCTTAAGGGACATTTCCTGCGCGGGATTTGCCTTCTCATGTTTGGTCCTGCTCCGTCTCGGAGTATACAAAGGGTGCACCTTGAGACTTCCATCACCCGGAAACATTCTAGCCCTGATCTCAAAGATATTCTCAGTATTCAGGTGGGGTACGAGGTCTTTGGGTTAACCGACAGGTCCCTTACAGAAAAGATTCTTTCTTCTCCCTTCCAGTAGGTCTGGTACCATTGTCTTTTCCGTATCTCTCATCTCTTGCTCACATGCTCCATTATTTTGTTCCATTTCACTTCATTCACTTCCTTGTTCTCCTCGCACGTGATATTTTAACCTCTCCTTACGTTTCCGCCGCTGATAAATCGAACGGGTGTAACGAAGGGGTGGATCATTAATATTCCGCTACATAGGTATCGTTTGCTTCCTTTATCGGTTTGTGTGTTCTTTGTTCATCTCGCAGACGTTAAATAATGAGAGTTTTATGAGTTAGAGTTACCACACATCAGATATTAGCGTTAAATGTTTGTCATCTCATTAGTAATAGAAAGAAAGACGCGTTTTGATTTTTATGACGTTGATATTCGTATCGTAGGCGGCAAATATTATTTTATTTATTATGCGATTCTCCCGAAGTGAGATTAAAACTCCGCTGCAATAACGTTAAATCAAATGTTTATTCTTTTCTGGTTAAATAATTCAAGCAATATCTTGTGGAGCTTTCAACCCAAAGAAATGTATCTTTCTATTTAGTAATTGATGTAAAGTATCATACAATCACTATACCGTCTTATCATACAAATCTTATCAAGTACCTAAATTAATAACACAAAGAGGCATGTAATTAAGTATGAATCATTAATAATGAAATTATAAAAGGCCTCCTGATTCAGCCAAGTGTATAGCGCCTTATCTACAGGTGAAAGATCTCCTGGTTTTGATATTCAATGGGGGATATGATATTTACTCAGCTAAAAATTCTGCCAAGTCTTTGCCTTTCATGGTCTTTTGCTCTATTTATTCTTGATCTTTGATTTTGATAATAAATAATAATACAATTTATATCATGATATCAAATTCAGAATAAATTCTGCGCGGAAGCAATTGCGTTTTTCAGCCATTAAGATTGAGAATAATCTCTTCTTCGGATTTCCGTACCAAAGTTCATTAGTAAATATAGTAACGTGATGTTGTATATATGAGAAAAAATCGTTTCTACACGCCTTACCTTTTAGTTAGTTACTTTCTTTAATTAGATCTTTCCAAAAGCGTGAACTTTCGTCTCTATGCACCACCTGAGAAATCTTTGAAGGCGAGATTAGGTATCGATCCCAACATTCATTCTGTATGATGAATGAAAATTTTCATTTTTGGCATACTCAAGGATATTAGCCGTTTGCTATGGTATAAAAGAATTAAAAACAACAACGACCGTCGTTGGTAAAACAATTTGTTAACTTGGAAGAGTAAATTTAGTTGGTGACAGAGAGCAACTTCTCGTCGGATCACTTCGTAGACCAATATTTTCCCTTTAAAATAGGCACGTTTCAGAGGGAGTCTTCCTCTACCCTATATCTTATCACTAGCCTTCCTCTATTCATTACTTGGAGGGAGATGGGACCCTTTAAAATAGCCTTCCCAGTGGTCTCTGCGGCTCTTCCATACCTCTCATTCCACCCTGACCCGTTCCAATTTGCTAACTCCTTTATCTCTCAACTTTCCTCTCTTCCCACCATCCATTCTATTCAGGACCCGGTCGTCCACCTCATCTGCAATTCTCATTCGACTTGTGCTCCGTTTGGACTATCACACCCTCCCGTAAATCGCTTTAACTCGGCATTCACTCTCAAACTTTCCATCTCTCACTCTAAACCAGTGTCCTGCTGTGTTTTCTCCCTCGGCGCGAGAAAAAAAAACAAAAGTTTTAACCCGCACGAAAAAGGTAATAATAGGCTTTTCTCCATTTTCTTCCTCGATACACTTCACGGACGGTCGCGATGGGAAGCAGATTTTTCTTTTTTCTGCTTCCGAGGAGTTTTAACGGAACGGCACGAAAGTTGGCCACGTAACATTTTTATCAGAGGAAAGCAGCTTAAAAACGTGAAATGCTTTATTTCCTTAAAACTTAGTCGTAAATAAAGGGATTGTTTAATTAAATATGCATCCAGGCATTTAAATATTTAGTCTAAGGAGGATCATCCGAAAAATAACTTTCTTATTTTTTCCTAGCTACTTAAAGTAAGTATTAAAGCTCTGAAAACTTTATTTTTTATTCTTCCCTTGTGATTGTTGGTTAAATATACTTTTTTATCGGCTGCTAAAGTATGCCAACCAGAGGCTTAGCCAAGGGGGTGTTTTTGAGGGTTCAAACTGCCCTCCCCTATGACAACAGAGCCAACAATAAAATAAAGCATGGGAGAGTATGGTCTTTCGCAGTTATGCCATACGAACACCGCTGTTACCCGTTAATTACCGTTAATTCAACGTCAGTCAAGCTTGATTCTTTTGCAAAAAAGTAATAATTGAAAAATCTACCCTTATTCTAAATAAATCGCGAAATAAGCCATATTTGGTTCCCAAATTCATTATTATAAGCTTTATTAGTGTTAACCACTGCTATAACGTTTAGCAGTGCAGGTAAACTTCTGTAATTTATAATGCCGAAAAGCTACAAATTCAAAGTGTAATGCTGTAAATGAGCAGATATTTTGTTGTTATTTAAGCTGCATTACTCATACATAACCAAGCGGAAACGCGCTTTTTCATTATTTGCGATAACTGTTATCTTCCTAGAATTTTTATTTCTAATAATTGTCTCTTTCTATTTTTCAGGTAAATAAAACACCTATTTCCTTCCCAACGTGAGGGGAAATAACCTTCTCCGATCGTTTACTCGTCTTGTGATTGCCATTGTGGTAAGTTTATGGCCCCTGTCCCCGGATCACCAGCGGACAATCAATGGAATATTCATAGCCACCTCTACCTTTTGGGCATTTTGGGTCCTCGACGCTACAATTATTGATGCGCGCGATTAACTTATCCGTCGCATTTCCCAACCCTCGTTTCACTCAGCGGTTGCAATATTCATGACTTATCCTCCCTGATTGGTTAACAACCGCTGGACAATAAAACTGAGGGAACTGCGAATCTTATCCAGCCCTGTTCATCACAATCTTATGTAAGAATTCATTTTCTCTTGGTACCCTTTTTTGCTCTTTGAGATTACCGACGAATCCTACAGATTCCGATCCTTACAGTAGTATTTCCTGTCTTCTCCTTTATTATAATCCGGTATAGCTAAATTTCGGTAGGTAAACCATCTATCAACTATAACCATACAGATTTAAATCTATCAAGACTCTTAGAATTTTAGAAAACAATTATTGGATGGTAATTAATCGAGATATGAAGAATAAAAAACTTAAATTGGTATTTTTGTCAAGAAATTGATAAGTGAATTTTGTGGAAAATACCATTAAAAGCTTCTTCTTTCACCTTGGATTTCAGTAGACTTTTCTTGTACGATGTCTTTTTTAGACTTTATTCAAGTACTTTCAAAGAAATACAAGAAAGCTTTTGAAAAGCAATGTAGAAGAAAAACATGTTTCAACACGAACTTATTTTCATCTTATGTCTAGGATGCAAACTTTCTGGGCACGTGACCAAAGTAACTCCTTCGGATACTTCTCCATTTCATATTTATTTATTTTTATGAGTTGTTGATGTGTAGAACTTTCTGCCTCCTGTATTCTGGTTCGTTGTTTTATAATATGCTGCCCATTGTTTTCACTCTTTTCCCCCCGTACTTCTGTAATGCAATGATTTACAGCAATAATAACTAATTACGCCGATTTTCTTAAACTGACCTGCCTTTATCGAAAAACGTGGTAGAATCTTAGACTTAGCTCAATGCGTATAATAAAGGAGGAATTGTAACCTCGATGCATTCAGGCAAAAAATATTTCTTTGGATTTCAATGTAGTAAGGCTGGTAAAATTGTCTAAACTTATATAACAAGGGTAACTTGAGAATGTAGTTATCCCTTACATATATGTAATGAATCGTCATTTACATAGCTATTGCCTCGGTTTTACTCCATCGTTCTCGGAACACGCTACATATGGAAGAATTCTTTTCGTTGTGCAATATAAGAGTTGGAAGTCAACCGTTGACTTCGTGAATAGTAAGCATCCCCACTGGTGGCTTCGTTAAGTGATGTGCATCATCATCTAGCCTATCGTGTCAAAATCCATTTTTATCTTTTGGGTCTTTATATGTCCCCAGCTTCGTCTCCAGGATCTACTAAATTGCCAACCCGCGTAAAGCGTTCCCTCCGTCATTTTGTCCCCATCGAAACGACGCCTTTAATTAATCCTACGCGTCGTCCTTTATCCTCCCATCGCGACGTGTTTGTATATTCAGACCGCACTCCCATGATTTCCTCACCTCCGCTAATTCCACGGTAAAGGTTTTCCACTACACACAGGAATATATAAGCCAGAGTCCTCTTCTAGTTTGCCCTCGGCTGTCTAGGAGAGGATCCTTTCGCAGGAGGAGTTTTCAGAGCGGGGAATGTTCGCGAGTATATTGGTGCGGAGAGTGATATCGGTAGGTGTCGACGAAGTAGACTACGCAAGGGTACGTGGGATGGCGCTTTGGGATCAAGTAGGGCGTACGTTCGGCGGGACTTCATTAGCGGTATACAGGGAAAATTGGGAGAGATGCGAACGGGAGGGCTGATTGCGTCTCTGTATCGGATATGGAGCAGGTGGATGGCGTCTTGTTCCGATGCTGGGAACGCCGGTTCCCCAGTAAATTGAGCCTGATACTGACGGGGGTGTAATGAGAATATGTCTAGGATTTGGTGTGGAAAAGCCGCTTGAATATAAGGAATTGGGTTCCCTGGTGGAGTCAAAGAGTTAACTGGGGGCGATTAAAATGTACTGAGGAGTTAATTTTATATTTTTCGATGGGTGATTTATATTGTAAAACTTTTGTTAACCATGGTGAAATGAAAGTATGCGTTTAAAGGTTTCCTCCTGAGCTTATTAACAGGTATTATAGGTATAATCCTCCTGAGTCTTAACAGGTCTAATTGCAACAAATATATATCTAAAAACTTTAGATATGTAGGTTCTATGGAGTGAGGGCGGAGGCTGAGGTTGATAAAATAAAATTCTTCTGAATAGGTTCTGGATCAAATCGATTATGCAATCATTTTTCGGACACATGCAATGTGAAACTGCTTCATCACTGTAATTATCCTCTAATAATTTCCAGTAATAAAATGTATCAGAAAATTTACCGATTGTCTGAATTTGGGGATAGAGATAGTTAGAATGGTAGATAACATAATAAAAATATAGATATTTCACTTTGAACCCGCTATTATTAAACTATGATTATTATCTGAAACGTAAATGATGAAAAGTATTTGCTTAACCCGGTGCGTGCTCTCTCTTTCATACCTCTTATTTTGCCATGTTTCACTTAATGGCGTTTTATTTCGTAGTGCGTGAAACTATTGGTTCTTGGAAGTTCTCACACGTTGCTGCCATCGGAAAACCCGCAACGGAACACATCTAAAGGAATGAACGCATCTAAAGGAAACTATTAGTTACAGCTATTATTATTACGGGTTAGAAACCCAAAAAACAGCGTGCTGTTTTATATTTAGTGGCATACGAAAAACATTCTTTCAAAAATATATTATAAAAAATAATGATAATGTAAAATTTTCAAATTGAACGATATCTGTTTTCTTTCTTCACATTTTCATTATTCATATTCATCTTAGCGCTAATTATTTTTATTATTATAATAATGCGGTTATCTAAAGGGTACGCCATAACAACTCCCAGTATCAAGCTGCTAAGTTTAGGATATTGTTGGACTGAAATATCTCTTGAAAAGTCTTATTTTGTGTATTAAAATTGGTTTCAATAGAGCGAAAGAGATTGCTAAAAGAAAAATTAGTATATTCCCCAAGAAATTTTCACATTGACCGGTTTTGGTCGTTGACGGCCATCATAAAGTGCGATTTTAAAAGTGTGAGATTTATGAAGGTTATGGAACGTTGCCTTTTCCTCAGTTGCATGCTAGGTCATGTGGTGTTAAAACTCTCGCAGATAAGATTTAAAAAATACGAAATGTAAAAGGTGACAGCTTCATTCATTAAAGGGAAGATTTATTAGTACGTTTCTCTATCTTTCTTCAACGCGTTGTAACTTAATTACTGCTTATTAGAACGTGTGAGCAGTTTTTCGTATTATCTCCTACTTAATGGATGCCCTGTTGAGAGAAAAATGAATACGTTCCAGGCTTTATCGCGGAGTGTTTTTTGCTCATCATATTTGTGTGATCTATTATGACAATCTTCGTGAATAATGTGTCCGCTCTCGGGAGTTTCCTAGTCCGTTTGAGATTTGATCAATGGACGTAACTGCTAGAATAAATCAAGGACGGAGGATGAAGCTTCTACGCGCTACTGAGATTAATTTCAGTCGGTGAAATGATAACACCGGACATCATCTTGGGTTAATACGCCGCTTAATGGATTACACCTGAAAATGTAAACTACTCCGAGATGGAAAATGAGCATTCTAGGAAGCCGGAGGAATGCGTGCATATATAAAGTTCACGTCTGCGACTTCACTGCAGTTATAAAGGAGCTATTACCACTCTAGTCGTGCGTCTAGTTTGGATATTATAAGAGTTATGATAGATGTAACGCGTTTCATGGTATTTAAATTCAAGCCTTTCAGTCAGTCATTTCCTTTCTTGTACGATGCAACCAATGTGCAAGTATAGCCAACTCGACACCGGATGTAATCGAGGTGCATTCCTTAACTTTTAAATAGTTCATGTGTGACAGCAGTAGGCCATTGTTAAATTTTTGACGAGTTAAGTTTGTCATGAGAAAACCTACCCTAAAATAATATAACTACTCTACTATCAAATCCACTCTAATGCCGCTACTAAACTGAAATTCAAACGCTCGCACTCCAAATGAAATGGTGAGTGAAATATGACCACTTTTCTAAAAGAAACTGGTATTATTTTATTCAAAGTACCTTTGCAAAATGCTACTGAAGAAGAAATTCTTCGATGGAGACTGTACGAGACTCTTATATTGGATGGCGTAAAAACTGTTTATAATATCAAGTGGATGAGTAGAGCAGTGGAGCAAGATTTTCAATTCTGTGTAACTGTGTTGGTCAGGTTTGCTAAAATTAATTTATTGGTCTGTATTTACCATTTAGTGTTCAGAAAAAATATTGAAATCATTTTGAGTGAAAAGATCAGAAAAGTGAGTGATCTTCAAAGACCAAAGGTACTTTGAATAAAATAATACTAGTTTCTTTTTGAAACGTGGCAATATTTCATTCACCATTTCGTTATGGAATACTACTAAGTAAATCGCCGTTCCGTCGAGTTTATTCTCGCACTCCTCTTTCTCTTTAATTTAAGTTTGTAGAGAACATTCTATGTCTTGTTGTTACTCGGAAGTCGAAGGAAGTTTGTATTCAGGATTAATTTTTCAAGGTTTACAGGAGTTCACGACTTCCAAACGGAAATTATCGCTGGAAATTCCTCTGAAAAGGAGAACGTAAAATAAAATACAATCACCTTAAGAGGAGTCTGTCGAAAGCCTTTAGTCAAGTTTTCAGACTTTTCCTTTGTTCGGTTTTTCAATATATAAATTCGATATAATATGACATAATATATTATATTTGACACAATTGTCAATTTTCAAAATGGGAATTTATATAGCTCTTCGTGAGTTACGATGAATGACTTAGTAGAATAGCAGAATTCCATATCTTCGTAGAGATTCATTTTCGTTCATCCTAATTTTATTTATTTCATAAATATACGAGTATATACACGCTGGCGCTCCTCAGACTATTTTATACAGTCCTGGCTGTAGAATATATGTACCAAAGCTAACTTTAATTTCAGCTTTGATAACTTCATTTCTACATTCTTTAATTGAAGGCTGCTCTACTCTTCATTCCGTCTAAATCCTTCAGCAACAACAATTGGGTCAGGGAGTGGGTGGTAAACAATGTCGCGATTGAAATGCCACTGCTGATGACCGTGCGTCTGCAAAGAAAAGGCTAGGCTAGAAAAGTCTCAAGGTTTTGTTTGTGCCGTGACACCACTGTGTTTTCCTGAAAAAATGGGAGCAATCAAGGTCGCCTCTAAGGATCAATTCCAAGGTTTGTTTCTTTCATGAAAAAAAAAACTTCGCAAAATAACATTGTTGATATTGTTCTGCCATTGTTATTGATTCGTATTATTATTGTTATTCTAGTGCTGCATTTGCCTTTACGAATTTTTTAATTAATTCTTTTTTCTCCAAGTCTGTCATCAAAATACTCTCATGCACTGATTAACTTCATAGGTTACATAACAGTCTACCTAGGTTACTAGATTACACACTCTCTACCATAATCTATACAATAGTTCAGTCAGGAATGGATTGAAGGTTAAACCTATTATCGAATAACTTTGGATTCATGTATTCAATACCCACGAATTTTAGTTGATTATAGTCTTTCGACATCGTAGTGAGTTAATCTTTCTGGTTTTACTACTTACGGTATTTTCTGCGGACGTTTTTAAGTTAGTTAAAATTCTATAATTTGAAAGGTGATACATAATCGCATCCTTAAATGTTAAAATATTTTTAAATACTGCGCGTAAAGTATAAGTACTAATACCTAATATTAATCCATTGCTTCGGTGAAAATTCAAATAGGTTATATACCTATAAATAGGTTATAAAAGCATATTCTGCATACTTTTATTTGCGACGTTGAATAAGTTTTGTTGTTAAATATTTGAAACCTAGTAAGCACCCCATCAAGCATGACGGAACTTTTTTTTTATAAATATATACAAATTTATTAATTA
>KZ308134.1:640671-662306 GCA_000376725.2 Ladona fulva | reverse complement strand
ATATATATATTTCCCTTATCTCTGAGTTACGTAAATATGTCATCCTCAGTCTTCCTTTACTTTCTCTCAAGTAAGATCTTAAACTATGACTGATTAAATGACCTCGATATCCTGTTGGGTATCTCATGTACACCCATAAATATCCCGTATTCTTGCTTATGATACAAGAGATTGCTCCCTCCCAGATTTTAATCTATCTCATGCAAGGCATAATGATAAAAAAAGTCCAAGGATAGAGAAAATCGCACCTCGTGAAACAGCATGTGTATTCAGTATAATTTCATTCGATGAAATCTTCGTTTTAGCTGATGGATTTTTATCAGTGAAGATAGTAATACTGTGACTGTTTCAAGGTGAGAAACTCAATCGTAAAGGTGTGAAGAATTCAGAAATTTACTCGCTACGAAGTAATTGTTCTGGTAATTTCTATTACAGAAGATTTGTATGTAACTCATAATTCCATGCGCATTTGCGCTGTCGGATTTATTTCCCATCATCTCATAAAGAATGGTAACTAACTGGATAATTTCCCTCAGTAATTGCTTATAATAAATTAGCTTCTTTTATACGAGTAACACTTTGGATAGAATTAAGGGAATACATCGACGTTAAAGCTACTATTAATTTTTTATTGTAATAAAATTCGAACCTGGTACACGTCGAAAGGCGGCTTGCAGGGTAACAATGCAGATGATGTTAACTTGAATTTTGCCGTTTACTTCTCTCCTGTAGATAATCGCGAGATAGAACGTCATTATGCTTAACCCAGATATATGAATTTTCATAGAAATGCTGATTTTCCTTATTCACAATAAGAACCATAATTCCATTCAACTCTTTAATCTTGGAGCGAAAAGGAAAAAAACTAGAAGCTATAAAATTACGGAGGTTTACCTTGATTTCCATGGAAAAACGTTTCAAATCAACGATTTTCGCTTGTTAAATGAGAAACCAAATGAGCGTTGGAATCTCATCATGACAGTCGTAATGCGCATTTTAGTAATTGATTTAATAAAGTTGAGAGAACTGAAACCGAAGGCTTACAAATTCTGTGCAATAGAAAAATATCTTGGGTGGTATTTGTACATAAGAGTAGTATTATGCAGTTGCATAATCTAAGGGAAACACTGATAAGAGCATCTTAAATTCGTATTTTAAATTTATTGGCTCTTCAGTGCTATTTCAGCTAAGCTAGATCAAACTGCATTTGCTGCTACAACGCGTATTCAGAGCCTAAAGAGATCTTCCGTCAAACTTGATCACTTTTATAGAAATAGACTCAGCTACCGTATGTCTTCTAGTTTGCTAAATAATCCGGTTTAAATCCTTCCTTTATGATTGGATTTGATTTCAGAGCTCAGAATGCTACTACACCCTTGTGCTTGCTTTCACGTGTTTTATGGGTCTCGTTCTTTTTAAAGCCGTCTTCTTTTGGATCTCCTCTTGAAGAGGAGTTGATACTCTTTCATAATCCATTCAGATGTGCGGAAAGTGAAAGTGAGATTTAGACGATTCACACGGCAAAACATGAAAGCGAACTAATTGGATATTCCCGCTCACCTTCTCGAGAATCCAAAAATATCCTGCCTTTCATATAGTCTGGTTGACATTTAGAAAGAGGTACGCGCGATATTATTATGAATGGGAAATTATGTAAATGTAATAATTTTATCTTTGTGCCGCAAATTTGTTAATACCTCAGCTCGTTGTCGACTTCTCTCTCCCTACACAAAAGTTATTGACGTAGAAACGAGATAAAATAAAGATAAAGTATTCAAAGATGAGAAAAGTTTCGTAGGTAAAAAAATCTGCATCCTTCTTCTCTTGATATCGGCTTGAAATCTCACGTCTAAGTTTCTGTTAATAGAAGACTTATTCTTTTAAACGTAGGCCCTTCCGTAGACTTTTTCCGTGTGCTCTTATTTGTTGTATCACATTATAAGCTTTGTAAGCTTTTATGTCGTAATTTTACCGGGTGGATTATTCACGTTTAAGGTTTTTCCAAGATATTTTCTGAAACTTTTTAAGTAGAGTATTTTCCGCCTGAATTGAGCAAGGCTCCGAAAGTTTAAGGGTGCCTAGAATCACCTGCAGGTGATGGTTGTTACCCCTTAGTTCCTTTCTGTTAATCCGGCTAGGCGTAGGAGGAAGTATGAAATCAAATTACTTTTTAGTTATTTGCTTCGTCTGCTGGATTTTATATTCACGTACTGCATAAAATAGAAAAGCGTTTGAATGAGAGTTTTCCTTCTACTTTACTTCATTGGGAACGGAATTATAAGTAACTCGCTCTCTGTATTGTTTATGTGTCTCATATTCACCAGCACCAGCACTCAAGCACCAGATTATGTCTCATATTCGTTTTCTTTTTTTGGAAAGATGGTAAAGGCTGTTCTTTTAAGAGGACTTTATTCGTAATTAATTCTTTACAGTTCATTAAAGTCAATTCCATCAAATTCAACGTCTAAGATATTCAGGATTCATTATATTCTACATCGTATGTACACCAATTCGACTTTGCTGTCTATGTGATTCTAAATCCTACTCAGGTACATTCATCCAAGAGGATCTCGTTAAGTTATCTCTTTAAAGGCTGTTATGATAATACCAGTTTCCTTTCCTATATCACCATTATTTTAATATTTAATTAATTTTAGCTTCAATTTATTAAAATTTTAAATAAATATGAAATATTTCCTCGATATGTCGTAATATGAAATCTTTTCCTCGATATTTGTAAAGAATAAAAATAGCGTGTTTTGTTGGCTCGAGGAAATATTCTGTGAATTGAAGAAAAGTATTATAAACGCTTTTATTACGAGGAGATTTCTTTGGTTAACACTCTTTTAAACAATGGAATCGTACGAAAATAGATCCCTCTAGATAGTTCATGTTCTCATTTGAATAGAAAGGTGGATTAGTGTAGCTCTCTTAGGAGATCCGGACGATTATCAAGCGTGGATCCATTAATGGCGAAGGACGCCGGCGTGGATAGGGGAAAGGATATGATTTCCCCGTGGACGGATTATCCTCCTCGATCCATGGATCTTCCTCTTCGCGAGGGAAGAGGGAGCCGTTGAAAGATGTGACCTCTTGAATAAGGTCATTTGTTACGAAAGTGAAAGACGTGGAGGTGTGGCGAGAAAGATGGAACAGCGTTGCCAAGACTTTATCAAGCATCCCAGCAACTCCACGTCTTTCAATCAGAGATGACGAGAGAGCTCTTTCGACGCCAAGTGTTTACCCGTAAAGAGTCGTAGTTATCTTCATTTTTTGGCTAAAAATATTTCTCGATAAGTGTTCCCGAAGAATTCGCAGAAACTCAATTTTCACACGTTTTCCCATCTGCTGCACAAATATTTTACCTCGAGCGTGGAGTGCAGGAGATAAAGCACGTCATTTGCTTTGAAGTATCGTTGCAGTTAGCGGAAGTTTAGCAATTCTTCTAACCTGAAAGGAATCCTTGACATTTTCAATGTATAGCTCGTAATTTAAAATTTTTAAAAAAATTTAACTATGACCATTTATAACTTTCATAAACTCTTTTATCTGGCTCACTAATCAGAGTAGATTTACTTAAAAAATCTAATTTTTTTAGTCAAGTGTCTGGTTCCTTTTAATTCCCATTACTTCATTTTTCTCATTGTATATATTCTCCATCTACATCTACAAATGTACCCTGCAAGCCGCCTTTCGGCGTGTGGCAGGGGGTGCAAGTGCCATGACTATACTTCTCTAATCAATTGCTTTCGCGTATCATTCGCGGAAAAAATGATTCTTAAAAGAACTTGTTCTAGCATCTATTTCTCTGATTTTCCTCACAGTATCAGAACGGCCTATGTAACACGGAGGACGCATTATGCCAGCTACCTCATCTGTGAACGTGCTTTCTCTAAATTTATTTAGCAGATTTATCCTTTGTTTAAGTCTTCTATCTTCTAATGATTCCCATCCCGCGTCTTGAAGCATTTGCGTAACACTCATTGACTTGTAAGAATTTTTTTACAAAATGGAATTGTGTGTATTATTTTAAATTTGCTTCAAATTCAAATTCTATCCTTGACGTTTTCAATTTTATTTGCGTTTGCGTATGATGGAGGGTTTAGCATTTTCTTTTCATGACAAGCCATCTACTGGAAGTTTACCAGAACTTGACCGAAATCGAGTAGAATCGTTGTTTTTCTTTTCCTTTTCAGCGTTTAAGACCAATCGAGAGTTGTAAAATTATATGTTCGAAGGAACCGAAGCCGAAAACCGTTATCAGTTTCGTTCTGATATTCGGTTCGAATAATTCCTGGAGAACAGTGCTGAAAAAACCGTTTTGATCTAGATTCAGTAACTCCGTTCATTAACACTGCAGGAACCTCGAAAAAACAAAAACATCTTTCGTGGATGCAGAGTAAAATTTCAGTCAAGCGGAAATGATATCTTATCAATGCAATAATGAGGATATGCATAAAAATTATATACCTCCAACCATCATTTCATTTATAAAAGTAGCTGTTGGAGTATTTTGAAAACGCGTCGACAGCTGAGGTAATTTCCCACATTTTGGCCCCACCTGTGGTCGATCCCGGGACCACTTTCGCCAAAAGCAAACATATTTGGCTATCCGGAAGCTCTATTTCTTTTATACTGCATGTTTCATTCATAAACACTACGAAATAATTTACGGTCCAATAGAGCCGTACGAACAGCTGACCAGGTTACTATTATTTACAAGACTACTCTCGTAGCTCGGTGAAACGGACGAGATACTCATTTTAAACAAGTAAAAATATTGGCACTATTTTTTCCTTAAATAGTGCTAGTAAAAATTCCTCCTCAGGGAAAACACGCATCTCCATCGGACTCGGTTGATCTTTGAATCACCCCGTGTCCTTGTTTATCCTTCCGAACGGCAGTTAGAGTTATTCAGCACTCTTCGCGGATGAGTTGCAAAACAAGTCAAACACGGGAGGTGTTTTGAATTGCCTTTCTCCACATTTCCCGAACAAAGAAAGCGGGACTTCTCCAATTCGCGGGACGCCCTTGGTCGTTTGCGTTGGAACCACTTCACCTATCCATGTTTTTCTTGCCGGAAATTTCGTCGGAGGATAAACGAACGAACTTTCAAGTCAACTTATTTATCCGGAACTCTTTTTTTTTCCTCAGAGGTCTCCAAGGACTTAGCAAAAAACGAAAACTAGGGTACTTTGCGTCCTAGAGGGTTTCTCGGAGAACTCTTACGTCATCTGGGCTTGAAAAAATAGAGAATTATCGCTGGTACTGAGTCAATGCAGCAGCAATGGATCATTTAACGGCGTCTATCACTGTGCAGTCCATGTCGCCTTGGTATCAGCCATTAAGCTATACCTATCGACTGTTAGGAAAGGCACACTCTGTGTACTAAGCACTTACCCATTAGATTGAAAAAAATTAAGAAATTTATGTTATCTAGTATTTTATAGACATGAATGTTAAAGAAATACTATATATTATATTTGTTGTAGAAGTCTGCAAAACTTCGCAGACGCAAAGTCGGACGACGCCAACTTACACTACAATTTACAGCTAACAGAAACAATGTTACATAGTTCTACATGTACAATTGAATAGCACTTGTATTTAACCACCTCCTCCATTAACTACATTAGTTTGCAAACTACGCTAATTTATAAATTTGCAGCTATAATTAAGGGTAGAGGTAAGGAGGGACTAGGAAATCTCAATCTCGTCCTTTAATAAAGACTATTTCATTATTAATAGAATTTACAAAATAATCTAAAACGACTATAAAAACTATGTTCATTTAATAACCAACTCGAACAATTCACCAGAATCCTTGTATATACAAATACCGAATAAAAAAAAACATTGCGTCCAAATGAAATAATTTTTGAAAAATGTGTTACATAGTTAAAATTTATACCTAAACTCAAAATTACCTTGAAATAGCATTTACACTTCTCATTATATCAAATAACTCTTACATAAGAAATTATTTTTTTCAATATGAAACAATTTTTTGAAATTTTTTAAAATAAATATTTTACATATGAAATACATTTTTTGCTTAATTATTAAATACAGGATTTAGTTTCTTGTGAAAAGCTTCTCCTGTTTTTTTTCGTTTTGGCTATGGAATACCACAGAGTTACTCGCAAGTCAGTTGATTTTATTTTTAAATTTTTTAAATGTAGTATAGGAAGTAGGTATATTCATAATATGACATTGAATTCACAGTATAATTAATTTCTGCATCGTAAATCCTTTAAGTAATCCATCGTAAGCCTTTACAAGTAGTACGAAACCTTATATTTATGAAAAATTTTAATGGTTTTAATTCCCCCAGCAACGTAAAATTATTAATTTCATACCCTTTAACATTTTAAAACATACATATGCAGCTTAGGAATCGCTGTGAAACTTGTGTATGATGATTGAAGTATCACGAATTATAGTGTATGAAACCGAAAAAATATAAGAAAGCATGCGCTCTATGATAGATATGCTGTCCGAGTAAAGTTAGGCGTGCTTAATGAAGGCCTACCGGTCAAATGAACCTTGATTTTTACCTTCAGGCATTGCACAGTACCTATGAATGCAAGGGAAATGGTGAGAGGGTGATTTATTTAACTCTACGAATATTCTCAAAAGTCAGATAGAATGCGGTTCTGTAGTTGGATCACGGTGTCTTCAAGTATCGCTCCTAAGAATCGTTCGAGAGAACTCTCCGATTATTCCAAGTGGTCCCATCCATCACGTTTAAATTGCTTCCTCCCGTGAAGATTGATTTCAATGATGGCGAGCAGTGTGGTAACTCTTCGAAGATTTCATTACCTAACCTTTCCAAGAAACAAATTTACGCAAGCATTGGTAACATCAGCTATTACGTTGACATTTTAGATAAATTCCATACCATTTATTTTTTATAATTAAGCTTAAGAGGTTGGTTTAACTAATTAATGTAAGTGATTTTCCGTTTGCATTACGAAGTACGTAATGTAATGCAATCCTATACATACATACATTCATGCAATCGTCTTTATTAGACGAAATTGGAACTAGAGAGTCCCATTTTCCATCTAAATAAGTACAAAAACGAAAACATAACATGATATAAGATTTTAAACTACAACACAGATATAGATTTTTAACAAGCTTAGTGAAAATAGAAATAAGTGAAGGAAAGAAAGAATGGTTTTGTGGAGGAAAAACTGATTTTTCTGTCTCTGAAAAACTGTTTCCACGGCAAGAAAACATCCACAAAGGTGGGTGTGGAAAGTCTGCGGAAGTTGTATGAGAGAGGGAAAGAGATTGATTACATAAAGGATGGTAAAAATTAAAAAAGTTGTAATTTTGCCTAATGATTGGTATCAGAAAAAAATTGTTCTTTACCATTGAGAGTTGAATATAAACTTATTGAATAATATCTAGTTTCTTGCAAACAGTTCAAATTATTTTCAACGAATACGTGATTTAGGATATAAAATCCATCAATAACATCAAGTTTTAGTGTATGCTGTTTAGTACCTGCTGTAATTGAGCTTATTTTTTTGCACACTGATCCGGTTTCCACTATTTTTGCATACATCCCGCCTATCTATTAAATTTTTTCGACTCAGATGCGAAAAATACTTGATTTCATAAACTAAGTTGTCCGTTTGCTTCTTTTTATGATTTATTGCAGGTTATATAGTGCATATATCCAAAAATGTGCTTGCAATTGTCATTAAAAACGCAGGATTTTAGTCGTTTGAGAAATTCCTAGTTAATTCTTTCTGAAGAATGCGAGGTCTTGGTGTGCTAGCGGAAATAGCAAGTATTCATCCGTGCAAGTTTTAAAGGAATTGCCTTCCATTGAATTACTTTCCATGAAAGGAAATTAACCTTGCACAAAAATGTTTGCCCAAGGACGAGATTAGAATTCTCTAGTGAAAATATTATTTTCATTGGTATTTCTGATACAACAAGCTACAGATTGATGATAATAATTGATGACTACTTTCATTTCAACAAGCTACAGATCTTTCCGACGTCCCAGAAAAGTGTATAACTTCAGGAAGTAATGCTAAAATTGAAAGCAGTTTTCCTCACTATTTCATGGAAAATGATAATTAATTATTGACGCACTTAATGCTTCCGCCTACTTTTCGATGTTACTTTATCAATTAAAATTAATCAAGTTAAATTAAAACAACTAAAAGCATTACAAAGTGATTAAGTTTTGTAATGATTTTAGTGGGCGTCAGTAAGTTTTCAACAAGTCGTATTGCCTGAGTGATGAAATTTCAGCACCGATTTTTTTAAATAGATAACGAGGTATATTATGGAAATATTCCATATTATTATTTTCGTTATTGTTTCAAATGGTTCTATAATGTATTTATACATATATTTATTTGCAGTTAGTATCTCATATACGAGAAACTTAACAATGTTCTATGTTTCAGAAATAGGGTCTGAAAGATCGGTTCGCATTTAGTGACATTTCCGGTAATTTTTTAGTTATCGCGTGTACATATTTTCATTAAGGATAACCATAAGTATTTTTAAAAAGCGCTTCGGCGGCTGAGGTAATTCCGCGCATATGGACCCTCTCCAAGGTTCGAACCCGGGACCGCTTTTAAAGTACCACTTTACGCCTACCACTACCACGCCTACCCACTTGGCAATCCGGGAGCCCACTTGGGAAAATTAATTACTAAATGAGTCTGATTATCGTGATGGGTTTTCTATATATATTAAGTAACATCTGTTAATAGACTGGCGTGTTTAACTCCCATCAACTCCGTCGAAAGCTCTGCAAGGTGATTTGTCGGAAGTGTTTCGGTAGTTATCAATGGATAGCCTGGCTATTTCTGACTGCCTTTGTTCAAGCACATGCATGCACGAGCAGCTATATATCTGAGTTTGTGTTACTTGGTTGTCCTTCGCAAAAATGGCAATGAAAGCCTTAAAGAGTATTACTCCAGAATTGCGTTGCTAATGTTTTTTTTGCGATTTCGAAGCAAAGATTTATTTCATCCTTCGTTATCTCCTACTAGCGGCTTGTATATTCTTTAAATGGAAATTTTATCCTTCCAGCGGATCAGTAAATATTTCAAAAGAGATGGTATGTTTGTGAAAAGGACGAGGCTGGAAGCCAAGCCGAGCATGGAGGTATTTTCCCCTTCTGTATAGCGTTAAGTCACGGAGATTCTTTGCATGTCCAAGCGCTGTTATTTTTTCCTCTCGGATAATCATCTCCTCAACTCCTTCCTCACTTCTTTCCGCAATCAGTGGGCAGGATGGACGATGGAAGTAGGAAAAATTTCCAAAACCATGACCTGATAATTAATGGTGTTTTGATCGGCTCAAGAATGAAGCGGTATCTAGGTCTTTCGTAAAGAACGTTGGTTTCTACATTCAAGCCGCTAGGAGTACAAAAAAGCACTTCAATGTTCGCTACAACAAGCACCTGAACATCTGAGTTGTTCTCGGTTACCTCTCAAATGATTTAATCCGCATAAAAAGAGTTTTACTCTGATAACAGTCTCCTATCCTTACATGGTCTACTACTTTTGGCTTTTTATTTCTTTGCTGTGTCTAGACGTTTAATAACAGATCCTGTGAGGGATTCTTACACGCGCGAAATTTGAACTCAGATATTTCGATGCGATTTTGTAAATATTTCCACCTCAGTATCGTTTGCAACTTTTCAGGAATAATATTTCAGATGAACAATTCAGTATTTTTTTAATGTATAAAATTCTATGCTAGTTCACGAATTCCAAAATTCTTGGCTTTGAGTTTGCGGACTCAGGTATCGATGTGTTAGCTTCTTAATTCATGAATCGATAATATGTCCTTCAGTTCAGAATGCTTCACCATATTTACACTTAAAGCTAATTTTCGTTGGAAATGTATTAACGTATGGGTAGAAAACGGAAAACTTCCAAGAGGTAGTTTAATTTGTACGTAAATATTAGTACATAACGAAATAATAAACGGGAGAAAATCAACATTGAAGAAGTGTTCTTAACCAACGGGCTCTTAAATAAATAGATCAGGTTTTGAAGGAAATTTCCTCAAATTATCGAAGTTGTTTCTCTTAAGGTACTTCTATAAATANAGGAATAATATTTCAGATGAACAATTCAGTAATGTTCTAATGTATAAAATTCTATGCTAGTTCACGAATTACAAAATTCTTGGTTTTGAGTTAGCGGACTCTGAAGTATCGCTGTGTTAGCTTCTTAATTCGTGAATCTATAATATGTCCTTCAATTTCCCCTTATTTTCTTTAGTAAGTGCTTAGCAATTTCTTTCGCATCTTTATCCAGTCTCTTTTAAGGACATTGTAATCATTATGATTTAATTACTTGGTCTTGGACCTTATGGAATAAATTCAGTAGAAAACGGAAAAATTTCAAGAGAAGTTTAATTTTCACGTAAAGATTAGTCCATAACGAAATAATAAACGGGAGAAAATCAACATTGAAGAAGTATTATTTAACCGACGGGCTCATTTTTGAATAAATAGATCAGGTTTTGAGGGAAATTTCCTCAAATTAGTTCCTCGAAGTAGTTTCTCTCAAGGTATTTCTATAAATAATTTAGGTTAATAAAAGCTTTCCGGGAACAAGAAGTGTGTAATTTCTCCCAATTAACTTGATGGTATGAAACCAGTTGTTTCATTCTATGTGCTTTGATTAGTTAAAACTCGCTTTTCTGGATTGAGTATAAAACTGGGACTTTCAGAGGGACATTATACCATATTTTTAGTATTATATTTTGTCCGTTATTAAAAGTCCGAATTCTTATGCCCTTGAAAATATTTGCTACTTTTCTCGGGAATCGATAGAGAAACTTAGTCATTCTGGTCTTCAGATACAGGGCTTTCTTTCATTTATTTTTAATAGTTGACAGGACGGACGTCTTTCACCCTTTTTTATTGTCGGTCTTAAGATTTACTACATAAATCCTTAGTGAATGACATTTATCATCGCGGTAACTCATAGTCATTGTTTCGATCTTTGCAAAATCTGAGATTTTCCTGTTTATAGTGACAGATCAAGTTGATATTGTTGCATCGAGTTAATGAATATTTATGAAGAGGATGTTTTTCTATAGTTTGTTGAGCATCTTCTTGTCCCAAAGGTAATGGAAGTTATTTATCTAAGCCTTGAATTCCAGTGAGTCATATTTTCCTTTACATTTGCTTTATTTAGTATTTTCTGAATCTTTTTTCCACTTCCATTATGATAAAAAATAGAAAATTTGCATAAACCTATTGCGAATTAAATAGTTGTTGATGCATATGAATTGTGCTAACGTAAATGGCTGGAGAATAATTGGTCATGATACATTTCCAATAAATGTTTTTAGCTTGAAATATTATAATTCCTCTTTATTCTGCTAATTGACTTTAGTACAGTAGATAATCTCTATTTTTAATACTGTGATAGAATAAAAAAATAGTTTCAATAATTTTCATCGATACTTGCTTTGTCGAATTCTGATCGTTATGTAATTCCTGATAACAGTTTTTTATTGCAGAAATTTCGCTGAGTTTTCATCGCTCTAGTCATGGAACTTTTATTCGAAGTTGTTACTAAATGCCATATTTTCTTTATCGTTATAAAAATATTTATATTGCTTATTTTCCCTTCAATAGCAATATCTGTCTAACAGAGCTTTTGCTGAGGCACAATAGAAGAGATTAACTAGCTTTTCATTGCATAACATAGGGAACATAAGTTATCTGCGCTTTACTTTTTGATCTCCCTTTCATGATATATTCCACAGGTCTAGGTTCCACTATTCTGCTCATTACTGCCCCTATTTTATTACGCCCCGATCTTAATGTTTATTGAGGTAATACACTTTATACATTCGTAGAACATTTTATCTCCCGTAAAGTGGAAGGTATAAATCTCAATTTCGTGGAATTGATTTTTTTTAATCAATGTGATATATTTTCAATGTTAACAATATGTAAAACGAAATTGCAAAGTTTTAGTTATTGGAAAGTTTTCCTTTGCGGATGTGCTTTATCGATCTTATTTGTGCCTGAAGGGGAACTGTTTTGGTTACCAAGAGAATCGTTATGCTTGTGAACGATCAACTATTTGCTGTGTTCTCTGTTATAAGTTAAATTCGGTGTAGGCTACGAAGAGGCTACGTTGGTTTTTGGAGTTTAAGATTGCTGAATCCGTTGGAATTACTGCATAAATTTTGGATTCTGTTAAATGAAGTCAGTATCGCGTCAATTAATATTCACTCAAAAAGGACAACATTTTCCAGCTGCAGCCAGTACGTTTTCAGGCCTCCGTGATGTAGGAGATGTGCTAACCATGCATCGCTGAAGTCCCCAGTTCGAATCCTGGTCAGGGTATGGTTGTTTGTGGTTCTGTCAATTTGTGCTCTATTTTCATTGATGCTATATTGACATTAAGGGTTTATGATCAACCTTGACTAAAATATGCCCAATCATTAAAGACGAAATTATTATTACTATTACATTTTCCTGTTTGTCTCCGTAACAAACAACGCATATGTCACTGCGCATGCGCACAGTTTCTTTTAATATCACATCATCCATAGGCACTATAACATTGTGATTCGTCATTATTGTGGTCGTACTAAACTCATGTCGTATTTTTCATAAAGCACGAAGTTAATAGTGATACCACCGAGTTGACAAGGAGCTTTCGCATATTCTGCATCCCAATTTCAACATCCATTCTACATGGAACAGCCCGCGAAAATCTTGTCCCAGTCCAGATGATAAGGATCTTGGACTCCTTCCATACGTTCCTTCAATGGTAGTTGTTACCGTAAACCGATCACGCGCGTTTGACCCCAATCTCAAGCGCTCGAATGCTTTTAAAATCCCTAAAAACCTTTTCTCTCTTTAGTGAGTTTGGTGGGGAACCTTCAACAGATCCGCCATTAATTTTATTAACGTTTCAACAGATGCGTTATACGACCGTCTTTTGTTTCTCTCCACAGATTCATTTTTCCTGATTGCTCTCATTTTTCACGCGCTGAACGTTTTTCGCATTCATATCTACGTCGCTGATGCACGCGGACGAATCGGTTTTCGTTTATCATCTTTCAAAGCATTTCCATGACAACCAAGAGTAAAGAGAGGTTTCCGTAGCGAAATACCTCCGACGTGAACATTCTCGTCTACTATGGACATTTTTCGATTCGCGTAATTTCTCGCATTTTATGGTAATCCATCTCGCGCGAAGAAATAGTGTCAACTTTTATATGAATTCTAATGGATAAAGTCATCAGAATATGTCGGTGTACTTTTGGGAAAATTATCCTCTGGTAAACCTTTTTTATTAAGAACTTTCCCGAGGACATAATTGATGATGTGGATTCTTTAATATCTTCTTGGCCGCAATATTGTATCTCTCCGAGGAATAGTCTACAAGGTAACGTGTGTCATCTTTCTTTTAGCGAATACGGGTCTGTTCCATGGAAGCATAAAAAAGGTTCGCCGAAGATAAATATTTGAGAAAATGTAGGATATCAGAAATTATTACGGTATTCGCTTTTTGAAGGAGAGAGGTAGGAAAGGATGATCCAAACGTGGGAGGATTTGTAATGGGCTCTTAAGGTAGGAAAGCTTTGTTTTCCATCTACCGTCCTGCAGTTTCTTCACTCGCATGGTTTGTGGTGGGCCATCTCGTCATAAACGTATTTACGCGGGCTTCGGTGTCGTAGAGAATAGAGTGCTAGTCTAGTTAACTAGGGCCCCGGGTTTGAACCCTGGCTAGAGCATCGTTGTGCGTTTATGGTTTTAGGGGGTTGATTGCAAAAGTGGTTTCTTTATAATAAAAATCAATCAAGATGTGATTATTGTCATTATCCTTGAAAGTCTGCTAAAATTGCTCATTATTTGGAGTTCTGTCAACATTTCTCATCGTATTCTACTCTTAGAAGTCGCGTTATTCTGAGATTTTGATACTATTCTTATGTTTGCTTTACTTTTCACCGATACATTAGGGGCATAAGGGAGAGGAACGCTTTACCTGGAGAAATTCTCATACCAATGCTAAAAAATTAAAGTGTTTAAAAATAAGACTAAGTGCAGATTTAGGTAAATTTTATTATTTGGCCTCACGGCTATCGCCTCCTCATTTTCTTTTAATTTAACATCAACTATGTATGTGACTGTATGGATAATCGACCAAGTATATTGTACCACTTCATGGTTATTTCAGGCATTTTACTGTTAACCGATGATTTACTGTCCTATGTTACTTTTAATGTCTAAATTGTATGTGTAAAAGCCAGGCAATTACTATGTAAAAAAAATTAATTTACATTTTATACTCCCCTTGAACGTTTCCACCTGACCAGATGGCCAAATTGCAACCTAATTACAAATAAATAAGGATAACGTATCTGTGAATCATATTGTTTCCTATTCCCTTTACCGTAGAGATTTATTCGTATTCAGTCCTATTCTTAAGAAAAAAATCCATGTTTTTCCATCCAAAAATTTAATTCAGTTTAGTGCAATGATTATTTTATTGTTGCTTTAAATATACCGTAACTTAATTGTTTTTATATATTTGAATGCTTCAGTATTTAGGACTGCGATATTCCTTGAACCTAAATTTAATAGTATCTATTAATTAACAATGAGACATTTTCGACAATAAAACCTTTTTGCCTGAGATACTCTAATGATAATGCCCATTTAAGAATATCCCATGATCGGGCTAATGGAAAAATATTATTTATTGAAAGCATTGCTGTAAATCTTGTGTTAGGTATTTTTTTATGTAAGGTTGACTTTTCCGCTGAAATATGTTGATTTATGTTAAAAATACATCGAATTTATCTATTATCGTAACTGCGGAGATACGTGCGACATAACATTATCCGGTATTTGTGATTTTGGTAGATATCTCAGTTGATGATAGACTTCCAATAACGGAAAGATACGAAACATATGCCCGTAACCTTTAAAGAACGTTTTTCGCAGCACATTGCAACTCTCACCAAAACCGCATTCTGAATGAAAAATCAGGGCATTCATTTCTCAGGAAAGTGTGCCATAGACGGGTGACATTTGGCTGATCTCAGTCTCAATGAATGCGCCACGGTCAAAAAGAAAGAGATTCCGATAAACCCCGCGCCATTGTCTATGCCTCCCTCATTTGGGTTAAACCCCATTCAAGGCCACTTATTTTTCATCAGCATTTCAGGCGGTATTTCTCTCGGGGATGTTCGTTCCGAAGAAAAAATCTCCGATGACGGGAAGTAGATGCTACGCTCCGGTTGGATTTAGAAGTCGGTCCTTGGGGATGTATATAGAAAGGGAAAGCGTGAGTAGATGGGTGACGTCGCCGAGCGATTTGTGCGTCCCACAACGGGTGCTCCAAAAAGGGCGAAATATTGGAAGAAAGAGGAACTCATCTCCGCTCCCGTGACCTGTTATTACTTCCTATCTCTCTCCCTATCTTTCCTCATCTCGCCCGCCGCTCTCCGACCACTCCCACAAGTTTCATTTCCTGATCGAAACGGTGTGTTTGCCTTTCATCCCACCTCTTGTTTTTCTTCGTGAAATAGTGAGGAGTTGAAGCACTCGACAAATATACGCCTAATATATGACGGCAAGATTAGAAGCCCTTGTTTTCATGAAGTATCGAGATTTAGAACCATCTGATTATCGATTTTCAATGTATCGATGTTCAGATATATCGATGTATCGATCTATCAGCACTTGGATTTCTTTAGAGTATTCAATCGAGAAATTTTTGTGATCGATTGAATTGAATAGATTGGTTGATTGAGTTGCATTAAGTTAAAGCACTCCACAAGTAGATAGTTAGTGTAAGAGGACAAGTTTAGATGACAATATTTTCATGAATTCTCGATAATTCGATGTATTTTTTAGATAATTCGATGTATCGATTTATGTTTCAGTATATAGATTTTCGAACACTGTTTTTCTTTGAATGTTTTCCTTATGCTTTTGAGTGCTACTCAACGAAATAACGATGCCAGAATAAACAGAATGTTTATATCTTCATGGTTTAATTTGTGTATGTATCATGGTTTCGAATGGCCTAGCATAATGTTTGGTGTACAATATCTTAGTTCGTATTGTATTTTACGAAATTTAGTATTCCATTTTTTCTTGAATTAGGGCAAGGACGTGCATGTGTTAGCTATAGAAAGGAAATATGAGGGAAGACCGACCACTAAAAGGTACCGGATAACTCGTATCCTCTAATTCAACAGCCGGACGCGGTTCTGCGGTAACATTCTAGTCGGTGTCCCACCGTTTAGGAACTATTTCCCCTCGCAGAGCAATCTCTGACGTTACTAATATATTCCTCCGCGTGACGTCACATTACTCACCCCTAACACATGCATTTATAATGCTTAGTATTGGTTCAGAACACCGATATGTTGGCCAATCTTCAGGCTAAGTATTTAAATTGTACCGATCGAACGTTTTCACGTTTATGAGCATTCCATAGCATTATACTCCATAACTGATAATCTTGTCATTAATTGTATATGTAGCCACAAATATGCGAAAAGGATAAGTCATTGTAAATGATGTGGCTGGTTGTTTACAAAGATGCAAATATTTTGCCTGAAATTATTATTTACTAATTTTATTCGAATTATATAAATATTTCTTAGAACTCTTAAAATGTGTGAACTCAATTGTCTGCAATTTGTCAATCAACACGTCTGATTCATGCGATTTAATTTCCATTTTTTAAAATTGATGTTCTATATTCTCACCTTGAAGACAGTTCTTAATAATAGAGGTTTTCTTCTTCTCAAACCAGAGCGGGTGATTGTTTAGCGGGCGTCTTAAAGAAGAGAACGCAATCTTCATCGCAGATCCCCAATACGTGGGAATATCGTGCTTTATTCATTAAGGAGTGGTTCCGTTAAAAAAACCTGTTTCTCCGAGGAAGCGTGGTCACGTTTTTCGATGTGTTTGCTTCAGGAGAATACGCGGCTCATGAGAATATTTTCCAGCTTTTCTCATATCGCAAATATTATTCTACTCAAGTGAACGCTGTAGCACGTGTTTGAGGACGCTCTTCCTTCTCATATAACCACTCGAACGTTTCCAATCAGTAGTTGCATTTAAGGAGATGGATTGTCGTATGGGAAGAAATTAATATTTCCTCGGTTATAGTCAAAATAGTCATGCGTGTACGTTCGTCCGTTTTTAGCTCTTTTATTGCGAAGAGAAATGTTCACAGGATTCACCAGTTTACGGTTATTTTGATTTGCATCAGTTAAAATGAATTTGTAATCATAAATGTGCAGTAATTAAACTAAAAATGAGATAAATTAGTTCTGACAAATTTTACATTTTTCTTCAGTTTAAGCTTTTAATTGAAATCAGTGTTAATTAGATACGTATCCATTGAGAAGAATATTACTGCCTTCAATCAAACGGATAGGTGCGAAAAAGGAGCCATGAGTCTAGGGAAGGTTATTTCTTTATAAAGTTGTTTCTATCAAGTCCTCATTTACGTAATCTACCCTGCGTTAGCAGTTTCAATTTTAACGTCTTTTTTGAGCAAAACATAAAAGGTAACAGCTAATCATTAACGGATTAATAATTCTGCTATAGTGAAATCATTGATATATTTGTTACAAACTGCTTTTAAACACGATGAAATTGTAATTTCATTCATCTCATGCTTCTTGTCTCGTATGACGCTTCGGTAAGATCCCTTTTGAAGTATATAAGTAGAACTTATTTTACTATCTCTCATCAAGATTGTTCAGCTGTTAAATTAAGCACGAGCTCCGAGAAGTAAAAGTTTGCGTTCTGCTACAAAATCATGACACTGCGCCGATTTCGCAACGGCCGCTTTGATTGCGCCCTGCATCCCGCAGATATTCGAGCCGATAAGCGCGCTGCATTGTGAGCTCGCCCACACATGAATTCTTTCCCAGTCTTTTCTCCTTCTATCCTTCCATCGCCCGCTTCCCATTGCAACCACTCCGATATTCCTCTTTTACATCTCAAATCCACGTCCCTTCGGCTACATTTGCGGTGAATGGGTCGTTTCGCCGCCGAACTCTTGCCACTGATTCTCCGCGGGATACCTATAGACCAACGTTTCGCCGCTACAAGTTTTCGAGGAATTCAAATAATACTCGTAATTTTAGAATATTTGGGATTTTTTCTTTTCATTGTCAAGTATAGCTTTGTTGAGATCCTGTAATCATAATGTAGAAGAAGATGCTTAGAGGACCGATTTCTCGATCTCGGCGGAGGAGAGTCTGACCTTCGAACGTCAAGGTCCTGGGTTCGGGTCCCGGCTAACCTGCTTTTTCGTTCGTATTTGAATACACCGCTGTAATTGTCCTATTAATATATGTTTCTGGAGCATTGAGAACATTGAATGATAGAAAGTGATAATAAAAGACGTTACTATGGGGGTCTATTTTTAAGTCGGGTTAGGGTGGGTAGCTCTTAGTAATATTGCTAGAAATTATGATGCTATTAGTAGTTGTAGTATCGTTAAAAGTGTTTATTTCTGAGGTTATTTCGCACATGAGTCACTAAGTCATGTGTGTCACTAATGAGCCACTAAGAGCACATAAGTAATTCCTACCGGGAATCTAACCCGGGACCACTTTCATTGAAGTCGAACGTGTTGTCCACTTGGCTATCTGGGGACCCCAATTATGATGCCTTGAATCATTATTTACCTATTATGATGACCTACAAAATGCACATAAAATATGAATTTCACGTGTTCATAAATTTCCTTTGCCCATAAATGCACTTACAATTTCTAAATGCACTTATAATTCTGTTTAGAATTCATAGGGAATTTTGAACATTTTCATCGATTAACAATACGTGATACGCGTGAAAAATCTGCGGCGGCTAATTGTCATAGGCCCAGATTGGTGTGCCTCATTCTTTAGCACTCTTCGAGTATAGAGGGGTGCATAAAAGCACCAGTGTAATTCATTCGGCGAAACCCCGCTCTTACTTTCGTGCCATTCGTTTCCTATGACAGAAGGAAGTAAGGCATCGATATCGGCGGCAACATTTCTTGTCGGTTCCTTTCCAATTCGCACCGATTTCGTATTCGGCGGAGAATGCTCCGATCGCAATAAAATATCGCCAATCTCCGCCGTTTCCGTTTCCTATTTTTATTTATTCAGACATTAGTGTTGTCGCCATAATCTGTTCGCCAGCAAACCAAACAAGCAATCGATTAGACGGGTGCAATAAAGAGAAAAATCTCCCTTCGAATTTTATCGTTCGGGATGTTATTGGTGCCCAAATTTAATTTTGGCTTCCTTTACATTGATTCGTCGTATATTGAGATTAATGCCGGATTCGCCGGACGTTTTATATCTATCAATATCGGTCACCCAAGTTAATTGCCCGTAACTAATGCGGTTTTATAGCTTTCCATGGTTGCCTCCTTGGGGATTATTCGATTTTTGTAGCGTGTCATTACTACATTCGTTTACGGCTTTATTTTGGACTAGATTCAATCCCCAATATTGCAGCGCTGTAATCAAAACTTGCCAATCTTTGATCCAATTTTCTTTGAGGTTGCATGGACACGAATTGTAAAAACTGTTCGTTTTCGAGTTAGCATATATGTATAAAATACGTAAGAAATTCATTAAAAAATTCAAAATGAAGAAGGAAGGAGAAGTATCAAGTATTATTAAGTCATATATAAGTCATAATTTGGATCTGAAATAACTACGGATTTAAAATCATAAGCGTTGCGACGTGAAGATGGCGCACGCGCAACATTTTCACTCAAATTGGTTCTCAGTTCTGTTCTTAAAATTTGTGTGGAAGGTGTATTGCATAGTACACTTCTTTCACGATAAATAAATTGAAATTAGAGCTGGTAAAGAAAAACTAAACTTCGTAAGTTTTACAAGATATTTTTATCGCAACCGGTTTTAGTGTAGGTTGTAGGCTTAAATGCATTACAAACTTCCTATATCAATTTTAAACTAAAATTAATACATTTATATATTCATTCGCCTTTAAACTTAGATAGCTTAGAGGATAGTCGTGTCATAAAGGGCAGGTAGCAGTTTAGTTTCTCGTGATCAAAATTTGATTTCTAAAGATGTTATTTAATATTCATAAGTGCAATTAGGATACTTCCACATTCATACCGCTAGGAGTACAAAAAATCACTTTAATGATCGTTATGCTAGCTTCGTTGTGTTAGCTTTTTAATTCATGAATCGATAATATGTCTTTGAATTTCCCCTTATTGTCTTAAGTAAGTGATTAACAATTTCTGTCACAGTTTTATCCAGTTTTTTTAGTGAAATTTGGATAATTTGTTAGCATAAAGCAACAGAAAAAGCAAGAAATAGAGTAGGCCTTGGCAAACAGCGTTCTGTTCGCCCTATTTTAAAAAACATCTCAAATTCAGGAGCCGTAAACTCACTATTCGAAGAAATCTTAATATAATATTTAAAAGTTCGAATCGATATTGATAATACGCATTTATTCCGTAAAAATTCGTGCTAGTGCTGGTAAAATACGGACAGGTCTTTTTTTCCCTATTTCCTGTGTACTACAGACATTTTGGGGGTGTTCTATTGAATTGTGAAATGCCGAACCTCAAAAGTTTTCAAGGAGTCTCTTTCGGCTCGTTGGCCACGATGAAAACGTGTTTCTCATTTAGGTTCGAATATTTAAGTACCTGAACTTATGACTCTGAAGAAAGCATTTATATAAAACTTCACCCACTTACTTATGCTTTAGAAGTTCTGCCAGCACGTTTTCCGGTTAAGGGAGCAGATATTTCCGATATCGAAATATTTTCCATTTATTTTTACTGGGAATGACTTATCAAGTTCCCATCCATTTAGTGGTTTCTTAGATTCATTTACACTCCCAATTATCGGATTAATTTTAGATATAAAATCGTTTTCCGATAAAATGCTTTCCGCGGTTTTTGGCCTTTGCCAAGTAATTAATCTGAAATTCTAACTATTCTCGTCGACTAATCTATAATAAATCACCGCCTCGCGTGTTTCACGCTCTTATCCATTATTCGGTTTTATACTCGATTCTGATGGGTCTTAATACCAAATTTATTCTTCGTTCATTTGTTACAAATTCCTTCGCCTCACAGCGGAATTCGCCCCTTCACCCTGGGTGATAGATTTCTCATTACATATCCAAAAATGAAATCTTTGATATATTCCCGCATGTCTGTTTGAATTAATTCAGTTTTAAATTTTATAGTGTTCCTTTTTAAAAACATTCTGTCAATAGGTGTTCAATTGATCCCTACTTTGTTTATTAATTCTATTAACAGCAATCGAAATCGATTCGTTTTCTTCTCCAACTCGATTCAAACTCTCTCCTGGTGACCTGAGTTTTCGTAGATTTATTACTAAGTATTTCTTTAAACATAGAGAGCAAATTGGGCTCCCGGATAGCCTAGTGAATAGCGCGTTCGCTTTGGTGAAAGCAGTTCAGAGTTCGATTCCCGGTGAGGGTCCATATGTGCAAAATGACATCAGCTATCGAAGCACTTGTAAAATACTATTACTACTCGAACAAGTTTAGAATTGAGTAATGAATTTAATCATCGTAGAAGTCAATATACATCAATACGTATGACAAGGCAGACGACATATATATA
>KZ308134.1:597193-635664 GCA_000376725.2 Ladona fulva | reverse complement strand
AGAGATACACATAAAATTGTAAAAAGAAAAAAGTCATAGTATTATTGTTTTTCTTTCTTTATTTTATATCAATAACATAAGAGAAATTGCACGGTAAAAACTACTTTATAAAAAAATATGCATATTATCAAAGAGATGGTAACCATGATGCTCTTCAAACTGAAAACTAAAGTGCTGAATCACGTAGGATTTTAGATGGCTAGATTCTTGTCTGTAGTAGGCTTCTTAATTACATCATTCACTATAAAAGTAGCACGGTATCTTCATATCAATATTCAAGTTTTCAAATTCATCTACTTTTACATTAATACCACGAAAGCTGCCCATCGGCCTGTGGCATGGGAGCCAATTATAGCTTCTTTGAAGTGTAATCACTGTATCTGAGAAAGAATACCAAATCCTATACACCGCAGATAACCCATCTCCCTCGCGCAGACCTCAATTAAGCTGCGATTAGCAGAAAAAACGTCAAATTCGCACCATCGGGCGTGCATGAAGCACTTCGGAGAACTGCGTCATTGCGGCTCCGTAGGGAACGGAAGCATAATCAAGCGGCTTTAACACACCCGCGATTTCAAAATTCGCAACGAGGCGGAATAATTTAAGAAATAAAAACGGGCGAAGATTAGCGCGTCGGGGCCACCAGTTTAGGGGAGAATGGTGACGGGGAAAGAAGCGAGATGGAATTATTCTATCGAGGAAATCTGGATATTAATCCCGATGCGTACGAGAGGGATGAATTTTTGCCCTAGCAGAAGGATTATGCAGCTCATCACGCGTCAATTTGGAAGGATTCTTTAGCCAAGGACCCAGTTAAATAGTTAAATGTCGAATGATTGAGCCTTTTGTTCGGATAACTCAAAGGAATAATTAGGCCTCTCTTTTATGTCATTCGACGGATTGTCTGTTAGAGAATAATTCAGAAATATCCGGATCGAAGCTCGAAGTTGCTGAGTTAGATTGGTTTTTCAAATAATTTCATAGTTATAAATTTATAACGTGATAAGTTGTTGTCGCTGGCTATTTCTTTCATTTGCATTTCATTAATGTACTTCAGCTTGAGTTATTTGCTAGACTTTGCCCCTGCCAAATTGCGTATTAATTTATAAATCTAAACGGCTTGAAATTTACTATTCCAAATTTATGCAGATAGTACATAGCGTGATTAACATTTATGAATGGCGTGCCTCCTAATTAACAGCATATTTCATGAAACGAAACCTGGTAGTACATAAAAGTTGAGTAGATTGAACATGCTATGAAAAGTTGAATTTTTAAGTAATCCTCTATTAATTCAAAGTAACGATTAGGAAAATAATTTGGCATTTCTGTAAATGCCATCTCTTAGATCTCATTCGCCGTGTTTTTTTATCAATATTTTCGGGCAACTCTTACTAAAGATAGAATAAGTATAAAATGTATTGACAAAGATAACCATTTATGACACTAATTATTCAACGAGGGCCTTTTGCTACAATTGTCATCTGTAGTTATTCGTTAATCTAGATATATACCTACTGTTATTTTAAGGTACTATTGTAATTTAATCGTGTAACGATATTTTTGCAATTTAAAGAGGTGTATTTAGTCTAGTAATTTTTACAGTTTATTTCCAGAAACTTGGGTTTTTTTCTTTGTCAATTGCAAAGAAACTCGACTCTTTCTTTTTGTTTTTAATTGATCCTTGTATATATAACAACGACATATGAGGTTAGGTGGAATAGAGGCCCAATTGGGCCTAACCTTGTCTATATAATGCCTATCTAAAGTGCATCTAATATGATTTAGCTGATAGTTCTCGGGGAGTTAGTATTGAGGCTTCCAATTTACACGGACAAAGTAGTTTTTCTCCGAATAAAAGTCGCAAGGAATTGTAACTTCCTTTTCATGCTCTCCTCGTCTTCGTCGTTTCTGATTAATGATGAAAAGTTCATTTAGTACTACTTTAACTATTTATTTTAACATCCAATAGAAACTCTGTATTTTATAGTGTAGCTTAAGGAAATTGTGTTCGATATTTTTAAAAGTACTAGTATTGGTTGATTGTATACATCCGCGTTCAATCACAGTTAATGTCTGAAGTAATTTAATGCTTATATAGTGTGCGGAAATGATAAAATAGTTCTCTAGAATAGCAGTGTTACAATCGCAAATGTATCTTTTCCCTCAGTGTTCTTGCTTGCAACAACTTGCCCTAGAAAGATGCGGCTATGATCCACGATGAATGTCATTCATAAAAGGAAGTTATTTCATGGCGATAGTAAAAGGGTGTGTCCTTAACTCTCAAAGCACTTCTCATCCTACTGCCCATAGTTTTTATCCGCACTATGTTGACCTTTATCTCCGTTTTTCTCATCGATGGTTTACTTTCGCAACCATTCTATTCCTTAAGCATCTACGCCCTTCGCCGTCTCAGAAGGCGTCATGGTGTCCGAGTCCTTGGCATCCAACTCTATTCCGTAAATAAAGACTCGCCTTTCCCCGTATTGAGCCGACTGTGTTACACATGCGTGTGATTTGAATTTCACAGCGGAAGATTTATTAACTCAGTTCTTTTCTGCGCATAAAAGTGTGGCCAATGCGTGAAAACAATTCAATAAATGACTCGGTCAATTCAATTAGGCCTATCATGAAAAGTCATATCTTTTCCTCTTTGGGCTTCTTAAGTTTCTTAAATATTGAAATAATTGACTTTCATTTTGCGATTGGAAAGGTGACTTCTTCACGTTTGAATCTGTAGCCAAAGTGTAGTTGAATCATTAGTTGATATCAGATCGCTGTCTCCAATTGTGACTTTCTTTTGAATGCCAATTTAGGTAGGAAAAGGCTTTCTGAGTTTAGGAGTATATAAGATGAATCTCCCATGATAGTTGTTTCTCAATCTTCGACAATTCTTAAAAAAGAAAGCTATTTAATTATTACAATTTGAATTTCACCCTAACTGATTACTTTAGCCATGGCTCTGCACCGATGACGAAGGGAAATATTTTCGTGACTGGAAATGGAGGTTAATGATACTGATATTGGGTTAGCTAACCACCGGTCGTTATGCGCTCATTAATATCCGAGAGCATTTTTCGTTCTTAAGTTTTTACTGAATATCTCGCATGAATTACAATTTAAGGAATATGGATGAGTTATCTAGTCAGCATCCCTGAACAGGTTTTTTAATCTTAGGGTAAATAGGAGTGAAAAATAGCGGCATGACTGAGACTCAAACCCATGATCTCCTTACTCTGAATGGGAGACCTTGGTTCGAGTCCCTATCCGTTATCTTCACTTCTGTGTATCTTTTGGTTCTAGTGCGTATGCCTCCTCGTGCTAAGTAATGCATCTTTTCCTCATCCCTCTAAGATAATTGTTTGTTTCATACTTACTGCATTATACTTTTAGAGATTGTGTCGTTGACGTGGTCGTTGTTTGTTGTAAATTTATTACTGCTCTCTAATCTGAGTTTTAAGTTTTCGGGTGCCTACAATTTTCTTCTTATAAAAATGTAAATTATATTCGTTGATGCAAATTTTTAAACAAAATCGCTCACAATACTTTCTGACATATTACTTTCACAATATTTCTGACAACGATTTTTTAGATGCGTAGGTCGGTTTGCTCTTCCAAGAAATGAATGGATAAAGAGGAATCACTCATCGCAGTGGATTCCTGTGGAACTTTCTCTTGTCTGTGGCGCCATGAAACATCGCAATTGCTCGTAATATATATGAATCGTATGGAGGTCAGTCTTACTTCTTAGTAATTCATTCAAATTTTCGTTTTTTCTGAGTAGACCGGGCTCATAGAATGTCTTAGTTTTTTTTTAACTATGTGGACCTTCTGTTCGGTCAGGAATAAATCACAACATTTTCTCGTGATAATATTTTAGAAATATAGGAATACAGTATGTGAGGAATGGAAATGATTTTTAAATTTGAACCGAAGAAATTTCTCCCGTAATTGATGTTCAAGGCTCTATAAGACGTGGAATCCCCTAAGAACTCTTTCTGTAGAAAGGAAGACGAAAATAGTTATGGTGAAGCAACCAATAACATCGATGTCTAATGACTTAATTCTCAAGGAGAAACGGACATGAAAAAAGTCTGACGGAAAAGGAACTACGAACCTGGGTCTCCCAATTTCCTGCTGGTTGCTCCATTGAGGTATGCGGCAAGAACTTATAGACATACCGTTCGGGTGTTTATATGTTCTGGCTGGATAGCGCAATGGTCAGACCAACCTACCGGATGTTGGGAGACCCGAATTCGAATCCCAGACTTTTCTCATGCCCGTTTCTCCTTGGAAATTTTCCTAGGTGCACGTCCTTATTAGCAGTCATCTCTAACCCTTTTTCTAATGTCCTTTACCTAAATTAGCTCACTAACTTTCAATAAAAGGATGAGGTATATATTTTTTGTATTTGAAAGTTATTTTTCGCTGGTCATATTCTGTAAACACATAGTTCTGTTGTAGATGTATGTACTCATAAATCCATCTTCTCTACGAATTTTGAGTGTAGGTTTGTGTCTTTGCTCTTTGCATTCGAGTCATCTGATTGTAGATATAGATATTTTATTGCAAAGGAATGTATTAGATTTATTATTACTATTTATTAAGCAAGATGCTACGTCTATAAGAGGGGGGGGCTCATAATTCACGACCAAAATTCAGAATAGAAACCTCTTTCGGGTAGGTTATTTATAGAGCAAATAAACGTTTCCGTCACGTGATGGGCCTCATGGAGGTATATTTAGGATTGCTCGTTTACTCCGTATGATTGAAGAAGCTAGTTCGTGCAAGGGTTATAAGCCTCATTTCCACAGTGACCCAGATTTCGAGACAAGTCGGGACACTGAGAATTTATCTCTTCGTTTCGGATTCGCCATTTTTGCGCAACCGAATGAGCGAAAAAACTTTGGAAAATCGGTATGCGCACGGGCTTGCACGCAAAAACATGCATATGTATGTTGTATAGTAGTCGGGTACGTATCCTGTTATGTATACCACAAGCGCATCGCCCGAGTAGCTGTTGGCGGGCGACCAGTTTGGCCGCAGCGTAAGAGGGCAGGAGTAGCTTTCAGAATGTGATGAGAAGACTTTCTCGTTCGCCGCTGACCTCTCTCCTTCGCCTCGTTTTCTCACGGCCCTTATTCCTCCTGAACACCTTTTTCCCCTCACATTTCCTCTCCCTCCGTCAAAGAAAGCGGAGATTGCTATTCGAACGGAGCATCCGCCGTCGTGCCGTCCGGGTGCTATGTTTTCCTCTCATTTTTTCACCCAAACCAATCTTTCGTGCCGAAATTAGGTTTATTTTAGGAGCGATTCCATTTTCATGATTGCACTCCTGTGTACTATGTTTTTATTACACTTACCATACTTCTCAAGGGCTTCTATGACGGTCTGTTCAAATGTATTCCTTGAAGTATTTTGATAAATCATATTGTCATGTAATGTTTTTTTGTATTTAAATATTTATCATTGTAAATAGCAGGGATTATTTTTTTCTCATTGGCCACGCATCCTTATGAATTTAAGTGACTTTGTATATAATGTATATTATTAAATGTATCTTTAAATATTTTATGTATGGTACAATAAAAACAAGATTTGACTACGTCTACAGAAATTATATTTGAAAAATACGACCGATATTGAGCCTACTAGTAAGACCTAAGACTAGGAAGAAGCCTCGAAACTGGTCGTGTTTTCAAATATAATTTCCGTTAACGTAGTCAAATTTTGTTTTCGTTATAGCAAATATGTTCAAGTTCCGCCAGATATCGCCAGAACTAATTAGTTATTTTTATGTATTTCGTAAGAACGGCATTCTTAATAATTTAGAAGACTGAATTTTTAGTGCTTTATCAATGATGTGTTCCAAATTTTATTAGCTTAGTATTTGAGCTATAAGCTTTAAGTATTCAGCTAAGTGTTGAATACTTTTTTCTTTAATATTTCTCAAGATTTTCACTGCTATGAATTTTCTCTAGCTATCTATAATCAATTAAATCTCCAGTTATGATATATGTAAGATGTAAAAATGGGTTTTATGGTAGAGGTGGCGTCATACTCGCAATTTTGCCCAATTATAGAAGCTATATATTTATGTACTTATCTATTATTTTGAACTTCATCGGCAGGATTAACAGCTAACGTTATTTTTCATGGATTACTTTATTGACTGTGATTTTATTAGAGTTACATTGGAATATGGATTTAGAGCACTGTGCCGGCCGCGGTGGCGGAGGAGTTAGCTTGCTAGCGTTAGACAAGGCCTAGGGTAATTAGAACCTAGGTTCTAGGCCTCGGCTAGTCAGATTTTTCTGGCTATGAAATGTGTGTGTCCGTCAATAATAATTATGATTATTGTGGATGTAGTTGGGATCAGCTTCCGGTTTCTGTTAAAGAAGTTATTATTAATATTACAAAATTATAATCGTTGAACTTTTTAGATTATTTTCCAACAGTGCAATTATTGCAGGATAATTCTGGCATCAAGCGATCTATTACGTACTGATTTAGTATCTTTCATAATGTCTTGCTTCCTTCATACTGTACACTCAGAAAGCAGAGATTTTAGAATATTAGTCCTGATAATTGATTCGAAAATGTGAATTGGTTTGTTTTAATTTCATCATCTTTACTTTCTCTTGTTTTAGTATATTATAAACCATGGATAGTTTTACTCCATCTCTCACAGTTCTTTATTTTTGAAGCAAAATAACCTCTGATTTTAGGATAGAGACAATTCTCTTTTAATTATTCGGATTATCGCAGAACATTTGTTCAACCTTCGTTCACAATACTTTTATTCAGAGTACTGGTTATTCCATTACGCTTCCAATTTGAAATCAGCTCTTTCCGCCAGCTGCCATTGCTTAGTAACGCAAAATTGTATAATTTATCTCTCTCGGCATATATTGCATCCATTTTATCTCTTGTTTTATCCGTAATCAGATTAACGTGTTTCATGTTGACCAAACGTCATTTTACACTAATAATTTTGGTCAAATAATCAGAGTTATATGAACCGCGTTCGCTCAAAATACTTAATTTATTTTATTAATGATTTGTCCGAAATGACCGAAGTTTATTGGAATTTTAGCCCTCTTAAAATGATTCTGCGGTCATTTCGAAAGCATTTGTGCGCTGTTCTTTAATCTAATCAGCACATTCACAATGTGTCCAATGATTACAAATGTCGCTTGGGATTGCGGCAATCGGACGATCTCATCAAAATGCCGCAGAATGCTCGTCCGCGATACCTATCGGATGCTATTTGAAGGTTATTCCTAATTTGTGTTTTGTAATTTTCTCTTTTAAAACCTCGCTGGATTCGTTTTTGAATATTCATTTCTTTCATATAGATTTATAGGTCATGTCTCGCTTCTTTTAGATTTCACTATTCTGTTACGAATTAGTCGTCAATGTCATATGAAGTAGGTGTCAAACGTTTCTTTGGTCGCTCTTATTATTTCAATTTTATATGCTGACTCATACTCAGTTTTTCTTATGTTTATGGTACAGCTCTATTTTAGGTATTTTTGATAATAATTTTGTCCGATTTTGAATAGCGTTACACTGCATGCTACTATTGGCGTTTGTAGTCTGTTTTTGCATTGATGGGCTTCCATAAGCTTCTGCCGCTTGAGCGTTAACTCAACTGTTTAGCCTTATCTACGAATGGAAGCCATAATAGCAGAAGTGTTACTTAAAGTTCTTTGACAGTTAAGGACATTTCACGCATTTGGACTCCCGCGGGGAATCGAATTTCCCCAAAGCCGAAACACTGCCCATTAGGTTGTCCGAGATCCTAAACCGCTGTAATAGTTTATAGTAATGAAAGAAAAGCACATCGCTTTGGTACATTTGGTATCGCATTTGGTAAAAGATAGAATCTTGAAAATTTTAAATTGTTAAATTTAAATTGTCTTGATAGACAAGTAGTCCGAAGAGCGATACAAAAAAGACAGTAAATAAAAATATCATAGAGGGCAAAATATAAAAGACCGGAAGAAGTTGAACGAAAACAAAACCTAAGAATGAAAGAAGGAATGTCAAGGAAAAGGGCCTTAAAAATGCACCAGCGACCTAAGCTTAAGATAGATATACCTTCGTAGTTCTCCAAGAGAAACAAACAATTTTATTTACCTTACATCTTAAGGGCTTACATGACAATCTTCTTATATATGTATTCTTCGAAGTGAAGACGCCGGATTTGATTCCCGGTCCTGTCAGACTTCTCTTTCTCCTTGAGAATGTTCCTAGTTGCACGTCTCTAAGTCTTCCTTGAACTTTTTCATCGTGTTTAAACTGTCGTAGTTCATAGTTCTTCGTAAAGAAGAAAATCAGTAATTTATAGCAATGTAACAGCAATAAGTAAGCACTTGCACTAACAAGCAGCGCTTTCTATATTTTCGTATTTATTCATTTTTCGTAAATCCCATGCAATTCGGAAAAAATCCTAAATATGTATAAGTCCTAAATACTTTTCTTTAGTCCTCATAAAATCTTATTCCATAAAATAATGGGTCGACGGTTATGCAGTCAGCGGAAGAAACCGCTGTTTACTATGGTTTTAACATAGCTATATCAATAAACCTAATTTGAAGATTCATTTGTTATGTACGACAGGTTTCTCAAGCATGCTCGTGTCTTCTGTGAAACTGGTCTTATAACAAAACATCCTGTGGAAACCGTTTTCATTGTATTGTCTTTCCAAGAAGTCACTCATTTGAATGTTTTTTATGTCTGTCGAATGTTTAAGCATCGCATTTCCAATGGACGAAGATCATCCTAAATCCACGAGGTATCGGACCTCTTCGTTTACACCACCCCTTCACACGCGGCAAAATTGATGAACTGGTCAGTCAAACGTGACGCTCTGCAATCACACGTTGTTTACAGTCTCGGGTGGTAGATAGAGGCAAGATGAATAGGTCGGAAAAGTTACTCTCTCTTAGCGTTCGAAGCCATTGTAGTGCCTGCGATACTTTTATCTCCAGAGCATACAACGGACAAAAGGGTTCTGCCTAGGAAGGAAAGGACTCCACTTGCGTTCCTATTCGGTCGCATGTTATTTCAAAACACTCGGGAGAGCGATTGCTAACGGGGAACTCACACACGCTGTGGATTTTGTTTGACGATGTTGAGCGAGTCGGTGTAGGGTGCGGAGATGGAGTGGAAATACGGCTGGCGCGGTTAGGAAGCCATGTTGCAAGTTGAAGGAGAAGGAACTTCTGACAAATTGCGGAGTCACACTTTGAAAACGTCCGGAGGCTGGCTTTTGATAAGGGGTTAGTTTAGGGGTTTCCCCTTTCCGCTTCCCCAAATCCCCAAGTATGCACATCTATTTAGGTTTCTCGTGTACGTATCCGGACTGCGGCTACCTACTATATCGGTCCTTCCATGGCTTTCGAATGCTTTCCTGCAGTAACCTTCTCTTGCTCTATCAAAAGGCTTTATTCCGCGTACGATTCAGTCAATGCGGAAGTTTGTGAGCCATATCTGACTCGAATTCGTTGCCTTCGATTTTGCCACTTTGCCAAATTAGTGGGAAAGCACACGGTGAGGTGATAATTGAGCCCAAGAGATGTCTAAAGCGTATATTTATCCTCTTGCTTCTCTGTGTCTCTTTAGTTCTTTTCGAGTATTTCGTTCTGGATGAATCGCTAATTCTTTCAACCTCACGATGAGAAATCATTTCAAGAAATCATTTTTTTCCGTGAGAGCTCCGCAAAAGTTGTGTAAAAATTAATCAGCTTGTTTTCTGTATGTGGTAGCATCACATCCTGCAGTTCGTAGGGTGCGATTTTGATGTATCAAGATGTACGTTTCGGATTGTCTCTCAAATTAAGTTTTAAAATTAACTCTCCGAAGTTTAATCGTTTCAATTTCTTAATCAGACACACTTTCAAATCAGTAGTTTTTCTAAGACATTTTCACATTTATTCATTGCGTATCACACATTTCGAAGTAATTCTCCAACGGTTTAGCATTTGTTTTTTCAGTAGCCTATGTCAGCCATCTTTCTCATACTTTTGTGATTAGAGGAAGAGAATATTATTCGTTAAATCATATGAAAGAATAACTGAGTCATTGCTCAAATTAATTACAGTTCACATTATAAAACTATGATTGCTAATTTGTTCTTTTTTCTTTTTTGTAGGTAAGGACCGAATTTCCAAGCCTTCTAGAAAAACCCTCACTCTCCTAAGCGTAAGTTATTGGCTAAGTTAGAATCCTTTATTTCTGAACTAGGCATGGATTAACGTAAACAATTTTTTGAACTCTGGGAAAAATTATAAATTGTTGATTACGAAACTATTTGAATTATTACGGTGAAATATCTTCTGTAGTTATATTCAATATTAAAAATAAATTGGCATTATTTTAATTTTGATTTACTGACATTTTTACCTAAACTCCTTAGAGTCATCCGCAATGACTTCAACATCATCTTGTTTTGTAAAGAGAAGAAATTACTTTATTTGCTGCAATACATCTATAAAAAATATTGAAAGTGGATTTAAATTATATTTACTCAAATTATTATTAATATTATATTTTTGCCGATTTGTTTCGAGTTGTTTAATACGACTAATAAAATTTGTGAACCTCTAAAGAATAAATTATATTTACTCAAATTAATTCTTTAGAGTCGACATACCAATAGATCGGTCCACTTTCACGATACTTCGTCCAGAAGGAAATATAAAGTGATCTCATGCCCTCGACGCTTGAGTTTGCCCAAACTCGCTTTCTACATTTTCCTTTCTCAGTATATCATTAATCCTCTTTGTGGGCTTTCCTTTCATGCGTCTTAGGTCAAAGAATGAGCAGAAGATGGAAAATATCGCATATTCTCCACTTTATCACTCATAACTGGAGTAGAAAGCCTCATGCAGAATTTCCTTTCTCTCCTTTTCATTTGTTGAAAGGAACTTATTCGAAAGGAAATTGCTTTTCCCCATGTAGAATCATTGTTAGCAACCAACTGTGGGTGGACAAAGTCGTTGCCTCTCTCCTGTTGGAAGTCGAGTGAAATATGCGAGGTTCTTTGGGTGGATTGTTGATTGTGACTGTATGAATAATGAGATCGAGTAGGATATTTTGCTTTGATTTTCCAGTTGCGCTACATACATTTCCGATAAAATAGTCTATGATTTTGAGGCTTCATGATATCACTGCTTTGTGTATTTCCTAGGATTTTATCTCTCCAATGACGGATCACCTTTCCATTCGACAAATGAAAAAGTGACGTTAAAATTTTTTGACATTAATTTCCGAAGTAAATATATTTCTTATAAAACCAATTCCAACATTTTTAATTACGTACATTTTATCGGCATAATAGTAATTGTGATTATCGAATTACGTTATTTATATTTGTTTTATAGATGTTAATTTTATGTGTAAAGAGGAAAAAGAACGAGTGGCTGCAAACAAAACCTTTTCTATGCGTAAGTGACTTATTGCTAATTATATTGGAAATTCATTATAGAAATCTCCTCAATTTTGGATTGATTACGAAGTTCAAATTAGGATGAAATGTAGGATGACCAAGTTATAGTGTTTTGTAAATGTAAATAATGAAATTTAAATCTGCAAAACTTGCCGATGTGTCCTAAAATGGGCGACAATTAAACGTAAAATCAGAAGTATCAAAAGCGTGCATGCCTGTACTCGTATATGAGTGTATGGCAGCTTTGTCTTCACATATTGTCCCCGTTCACTTTTCATAACATCTTTCGTTTATCGCAGACCAAAAGATTTCTTTCATCTTTTCCCCTACTAATACCGCCTCAATGGCATCTGGCCTACGCTTTGCCGATGCAATATCTTCCTACGTTGGACCAATCCCTCTTTAAAGGATGGAATCCCTCGAATTCATTTTTTTCCATTGTCCGCGTCCCCGACCCGAATCCTTTCCCATCCTCACAACTCGTCTGTGACCCCTTGACATTCTCTGTCTGACTCCCCATCATTCTTTTAGCCTACGAAAGAAATTCCCAATATTCAGCTTTGATACCACGTCCCAGTGTTCTGAAACTTCTAATGATAAACGTGCCATTGTTGAATTCCTCTTTTTACCAACATTATACGAGATGAAAGGGTACGCTGAGAAGGGAATGATCGACGTGTTTTATAGCTTAGCTTACAAATATATATGTCACAGCCTTCTTGCTCACGTTTTATCATGTTTCCGTCGATAAAAACAGTAATTATTTAGGCCAACAAGAGAAATAATCGTTGTTTCCATAGGAAAATCTTAATATTGGTATATTTGCGCACTAACATACATCTCCGGACTTAAGATGAAAGAAATCTTTTCTACTTCTAATTTTTTTGTGGAATTCAATGGTTGTTTATCTTGTCAGAATCTGGCCTCTTTCCACAAGTTCATATCGAATTCAATAATTATTGGATATAAGAAAGCGAGTTTATCTTACTTTTCCATTGGTTTTTCAATTATTCTGTTGTACTATCCATTTCCATCTACTCAGATGATGTGCTTGAATCGCTCTTACTACAAATTAAAACAAAATATTCTGTCTAACTTCTGTCATACTAGGCGGATTTCGTGGAACGATATGATAAGAAAATAAAAAAGAACTTTGTAATTTCCATTATGTGTAACGAAATTTCATCATTCTAATGTAATAACGAAGGCTCTTCACTAAAATCTTCGTAAGAAAAAAGTAGGTAATATATGTCTTAATTATTGCATAAGCAATAGTTCTGTGATATTTCGAATAGCATTAACAGGGCTTTTCTTGAAAGAGGACAGCGTAGAAGTATTTCATGTAATGTCACGAGGTAATACCTATAGAAATAGATGCTCAATGATGTTGAATCATAAATTCTGAAAATTAACTTTCCTCATAGTTTACTACAATTTAAATATTTGCGAAGAAACCACTATTAGTATATCGCATACAGCAAAATAACGTATGTACCAGAACCCTTTAAAAATCGGTTTCAGACAATACGCTCAATATGTTTCGCTTTCAAAGATAGCATCATCAAAGGTACAGATTGAAAATTATCTTAGATCACTATTAATCACTTCATCTTAAATCGCTATTAAACTAGTAAAATTCATCCTTCTTTGTTATGATTTCTCGAAGCAGCCTACCCCGTTACGTAAAAAATTCGGAGTCTTCATGCATTGTAGGTCCATGACATTTAGATGAGTTTTCGTCCTAGAAGCACTTCATCAAATGACATTAATTGTTAAACAAACTGTAATTGAGCATAGTCCCGCGAAACTAAAATTTACGCTCCAGTATCATCATATTTAAAGCATGTTCGTCGCGCATAACAACTTAACTCAATTTTTCCCTTGAACGCAATTATTCCACTGCGGATGGGCGGGTTTGATGCATAACCCTTTTCGACATTACTCTCCAAGAAATTACGCGTTATTATTCGTCATGATGAGCGAGAATAATGGAACGCGCAGAAACATGGGCTCGGCGGCGAGCAGTGGGTCGAAATTTATGAGCAATTCGCAATAAAAGCATCGCCATTTATCTGAATCGATCGTCGGGATCGCTGATGCATTGTGCTCCCGGAAGCTAAAGAATGCTTTTCCCGGAATTATTTTCCAATCTCACGCAGCACCATTCCGAATTTAGGACTTGTCGGGGATTAAGAATTTTTTCTAGGTCTCATTACGGTCTCTTTCGAAAGAGGGTTTTTCGGAAGAAATCCTCTTTTCTCCTTCATCACGGGGATGCCTGAATTTTAGCTCATTGGTCGCATTAAAATTTCACGAATAAATTTTCTTGTTATAAGGATGAGTAATGTGGAGGCCCATTCATGATTCTTGGCGCTTTGAGAGGAAGTCGCTCATCATTCTTCATAATAGCTCTCTTTGTGAAAAGTATTCTTTAAAGTGGTTGCTTCAATCGTTTTGTTTCGGAGTAATTTTTACAGAAGTGATTCGAAATTTTTTAAAGACTTAAATACCCATCCAAGTTACTTCTAAGAATAGGAAATGAGTAACAAGGAATAACAAGTGTGAAAAATAGCGACATGACTGGGACTCGAACCCAGGTCTCCCACTTTCCTGGCAGGTATTCTATAGTGGGAGACCTGGGTTCGAGTCCTAGTCATGTCGCTATTTTTTGTTATTTCTTGGGATTCAGCCGTACGGCTTTTCTGTGCAAAGTTAACATCTTTTCCTTAACCCTCAGGAAATCTGTAGTTGCTGAATTTAAGAATATAGAAAATTTTCAGAAGATTACCTTAAGAGCGCAAGATTTGAATTTTCAGTAACATTTTAAACTTTCACCACTTTGGTAGTAGTGTTTAACAATAAGGACGCTTTGTTGCATCGTAGAGCGATCCATGCTTATTAAATACTATCTGACTCCTATAGATATGTCACAATCATCGACCTATCGTATCATAACAGCCAAAATGGCGCGCAATTAAGGTTTTGCCCTCTTATTGTAAAACCCATTTAGAACATTTAAGTAAATACATGGCAGTACTCTTCATCAAGGCCCCTATATTATGTAAGTTGATTTTCACTGCCTTAACAGTTTTCTAAAGTTAAATGCGATTAATGGAATAATGGTTATGTTGCCTACGAAACAAAGGGTCGTGAATGATAAATGTGTTGGCTTTCACAATCTAAAATATGTGTAAAATATGCATACATTTCGATTGGATACTACTATTAGGAAGTGGTTTAAACATAAAATATTTCCCGACTAAACCCTGATAGTTTATTTTTGACGGTCTAATATATACTTGGAGATCTTAACTTACATTATACATTTTTGAACCAAGTTCGCAATATGACATTACATTACATTACAGAGAAAATCTCGATTTACTAAATCGATAACAGCTTTTTATCGTCTCACGGAAATTATCCTTAACATTTTATTTGAATTAAAAATAAGTGTTAAAATCTGACCTTTCATACTTAGTTCCTATTATTGGGCTCCCGATAGCCAAGTGGGCAACGCGTTCGACTTCAGTGAAAGCGGTCCCGGGTTCGATTCCCGGTGGGGGCCTACGTGCGAAATGACCTAAGCTGTCGAAGCACTTTTAACAATACTACTACATTTTTGAAAATTTCTAGTTCAGAGTTCAGATCAGTAACACACGATAATCCCCATTAAACGTCCCAATTTCTCGTAAATAAAGACGTATGGCCCGTAATTAAATGCTTATGTATGTATGTATATATTAAACATAAAACTTGATGAGAAAATGATTCCGCTTCGAACCCGTTTCTTTAAAAATAGTTCGCCATCACCTTTTCCCAAGTGTAGCATTCTTTCTCTCTATCCTACCCTTTTATGTTTATTGCACGTGAAAAACTTGTTCTTTAATTATGTTTCTTGCATCTTTCGTTGTTTTCTCCCAGCACATTTCTTCTCAGCCTCCCTTGAATTATGAGTCGACTTGATCTCTCATGCAGTTCTTGATGTCTCTCTGTGCTGTTTGTGTAACGTTGGAATGGTTCTCTCTCCTGGTCTGCCGTACTGCGGTTTCTCCCGATTCCCCTTTTACCATTTCACTTCCCAGATGACGCTTGTCTCTTGTATCCTGCGCTTCGATCTATGTGACGGTACCGCGTGGGAAGGCAAGATATTAGAAAACGCCTCGAAACCTGCATCTTTGCGTAGTTCTACCCCACCTAACTTATAGACTAAGCTTAGTCTCCCAGTACCACCGGAAAGGGTTCCATACATGTGATTTTTATACATATTATTATACACATCATTTTCCTTTATGCTTCTCAAAAATTACAATTGAATTCCGAAGATACAGGTAATATTCAGTCTCCCACTGCGAGATTAAGCTCTACCGTTCTTAAGATATTTTGCTTCTGCTTATCAATTTTTCTGCTGAAGATGTTCATATGCTGATATTAGAATAACGAATATGGATTCGTCTACAAATGTTTTGATTATGCGCGGGCATGTACTCTTGCACAAAAGACGCCAAGATTAATTAGAAAAGATGAATTTTAAAAAAGTTAATCAAAAGAGTTATCACTGTATGGAGTTCAAAATAAATTATTTTACTTATGCTACGAATATCTTTAGAGCCTTGCTCAAATATTTTACTCCTAACTATTAAAAAGTTGTTTAATCTTATTTGATGATAGTTGACGTACTTAGTAAGACGTCTCTCACATTTTCTTGTTTGTGATATCGAAACAAGGATTAGCTTCTCTGTCAAAGGGATTGATAGGCTCATCTCAATGATGCGTGTTACATGGTCAATAATTCACGTAATTCATGGTCGTGCTTGTCAACGTGTCCTACATTCTCGCCACTAATTTATGCAATATTTTCTCATTCGTTCTGGGGTATCATTATTTACTACCAGTCGTTCATCTTCCTGAATTTCACTAAGATATAATTAAGGGCTTGATAACCTTTCCAGTTAAAGAAAAATAATTTTCACTCTGTAGTATTTACAAAGATATCGTAATACCAAGACAATCGTTCTTGAATTATCGTGATTTACTTCGTATTTAAGGGGTTAGCTTTTTTCCTTTTTACCTGGTGGGATGAGGGAATGAGGGAACTTTTCCTTGCAAAAGATGCTGGTTGAGCGTTTTGAAGGGAAAAGAGAAAGTTGACAGTTCTCAACTTCTCAATGATGCGTAAATTCTGGGTTGCGATTAGAAAATCGGATTAATAATAATAAAAAATGAGAGGAAAAGAGGTGTGTAATATGGCTGTAAACGTCCGCAGATTGGCCGAAATGGTCTTAGCTGAGTTACTGATGTGGGTTCGGTCCTTACCTAATACTTCTGATAGGTAATATTCTCGTCACAGAGAAGTATTACCAGAATCAATATTTTAATGCTGTGGGAAGGGATATTTGCCTTTCATGAAGACGGGTAGTCGTATTGCATGAGTAAGCTGTCTCCTGGGTCATCAGTTTCGCTGAATATTACCACGTTTTTCCTGCTCGAACCATGACATAAGCTTGATGGACACTTTTAGTAGGATATTTCAGTCGAAGATTTAAAGAGAATAAAATTAAGAGAATTTCTTACTAAGAAATGTTTTCAAACTTCTTTTTCTTCTTTTAACTTCTGCGAAGAGTTTTCTTTGAGTTAGTTAATTGAGCGTGAAACTGGAAATATGAATGGATTTGCAAATACATTGTGTGGTTTTCTTTTGCCATCAATCTTTAGTTAATTATATATTTCTCGTATTTGAAAATACCTCTTGTTGTTACTGACGATTCAGACCATGGTTTTTTTTAATCTGTAGTAATTTGTAACGTTAGTCATTTATTGGCTTCCCTTAAGGCATGAGTAAAATCAGTGCTGTCATATAATGTAAGCTTTCGTATTATCTTAGCAACGGAAACAGCTGCCACTCCACAGAAAGACGACATACGACTACAGGCATACGAATATTCACATTTCCTCTCGATACAAACCCTTTCACCTTTTTCTAAATCCTTATAATATAAAAGAAATCATCTTGACTTAAAACATGAAGTTATTTCCTACCTTATCGTTATCTGGTAATACCCCATCATAAAACGATTTTCTCACATTAGCTTTCTTTCCCGTAAGCGATCGGCAAATTGGTTCAATCTCAGCGGATACTCGCGTCTCGCAACGTTCATTGACAAACACACTGGACTTTCATTTCGATCCGTTTACTCGAGCGGAAGGCAATCGAAAGTTTTGCAGTTGCGTTTCCTACGCTTTTGAAAGACGCGATTTTCGAAGCGCGCTCAAATGCACTCGATAACTTCCGGGAAATCGGCAAAATTTTCCGCGACAAGCGCTGTTCCCTTTCCACCCGGAGCTTTCACTCGTGATTCTTTTCCCATCGGATGCTTTTCATTCTCGCACTCCGAGTGCATCCCCTCAGGGTCACTCTGGTACTGGGAACTGCGCCGAGGATAGTGTTACGGACGTGACGCTGGATGTTCCAGGCGAAATGGACTTGGGATTGCGTCGTGACTCACAAGGAGAAAACTTTTTCTCGAGTGAAAACGGTGGAAAGTGCAGCATTCTGATTTCCAGTTAACTTCCATTTTCCCATTTCTCGCTGAGTGATTAACCCCTTCCCTGACGAGTGTGTACGTACATCCTAGTAAATACTCCTTGGTTAACTCAATCACATCCACTGGTCCTATCTACCATTACTTTTCAATCACGACGAGTTAAAAAAGCGTTTTTCGTACTGAACGAATTTTCGTAAAAATTGAAATTTTGTAAAAAAATTGTTATTATTCTAGATTATTGTTATAGATTTCTCAGAACTTAGTTTCAGAACACAGGATAGGAATAGAAGAGCTACTTAAACAAAGAACTAGACTTAAAGAATTAATTTACTTAATAATTTACCAAAATCCATGATATGTGTGGTGGAGCACTTAAGATACTCGACTTCGTTAAGAGGATAGTCGCTCATAGATAAAAAAAAAGTTCGCGAGAGATGTTATTTCGCATTAGTTAGGCCTCATCTTGAGTATGCGTGTAGTGTATGGGACCCTTCCGATAAGTGTGGTATTTGGAAATTAGAAAAGGGGCAGTGAAAGGCGATAGGTTTTGTGAAGAATTGCTACGATAAATCAATAAGCGGTACACAGATGCTTAAGGACGTAAGATGGGAATCTGTAGAAATTAGAAGGCTCGAACAATGGATAAATTTACTAAATAAGTTCAGAGAAAGCATGTTCAGAGATTATGTAGCCGATTGAATGCGTCCTCCATGTTACACAGGACTTTCTGATACTATGAAAAGCACTAGAGAAATAGGTGCTAGAAATAGTCGTTGGAAAGTTCATTTTTCCGCGAACGACTCGCGAAAATAATCGATTAGAGGAGTAGAATCATGGTGTATGCACCCCCTGCCACACGCTGTAGGGCGGTTTGTAGAGTACATATATAGATGTAGATGTTTTGCAGACAACACTATTTCATGGAATAACAGCTGTTAAAAATGTTTGGGACTCAAACCCAGATCTTCCACTTTTGGGGCAGGTATTCTAACCACTGAATTATCATGCTGCGTCTCTTCTTAACTGCTTGGGAATGCTTTTGTGAGCAACTCGAGTAAAGCGAAACACTATTTTGTAAAAATTGACCAAATTCATGATGCATAAGAATTTGCTGTTTCGCAAAAAATGAGCTTCTCAAAAAGTATTAACTTTCGTGGTTTTAATGAATGCGTAAACACTCAAGTTTCCTTAAAATAAAGTAATTACTCCGAAAACCGTCCTCAAGATACGTAGTTGTAGTTGATGACCTTATTTTTCTTCAAATTTCTCATGAAGTCTTTAGAGAAGAGGTTAAAGAAGGCGGATGGTATCTAGGCGCATGTTGAGAACATGTGGTGGCGGCGGATAAAAGGGGCTTTAACGACTCAGATGCTTCATCCGTGGCCCGCGAGGATTATTAATGAGTCGCGGGAATCCTTTTACAGATCCTTACCCGTTTCTTCATGAATTCGTTGCTTAGAAACGGATATTTATCGTCGGTTCGTGAAGAGAGGTTATTGCGAGTAGAAATGTTCGTGATATATCTTGGTAAGTATTTATCATCGGCTGTCCCGTTTAGCGTCTTCGATGTAATAATTTTTAATTTTTTCTCAAGAGAACTTTTTTCTCATAAGTTCTTTTTATCTCTGTGCACGAGTTCTGTGTCGTGACTAAAATTGTTATGTCTTTAAACTACGCGAAGGTTCACCTTTTATTTGATGCTTTGAAGGGAAAGTTTTGCACCGTATTAGAAGCAACTATTTCGAGTTAGACTCGGCAGTAGCCTCCCATAATGAGTAAAAATAAAAATGAATTCTCCACATCGTTGTAATTTTGGCTATAGGCATGGCTTTTTGACAAATTTGATTACACTAAGTGAAAGTTGTTGGAAAGCCATAGGTAAAGTAATAAAGTAAAGCCATACTTGAATTACAGTAAGCAATGCATATGAATAAATATTGTATTATATATAATATAGAATAACGTTGTATAATTTATTACTAGAAAAATTTATTACGTTGCGTTTAACGGTTTTTGATTTTTTTTTATTTCCTCGATTCATACTCTGAAGGAAGTATCTTACGACCCAGAGATTCCGTCAGATTTTGTACACAGAGTTTCTTTGTGTGACTTAAAAATCGCTTCATGAGTTCGATTGCATGATCACAGTTTTCTTCAGTATCTACATTCGTAAAGGTGCCGTTTTCACAAAGTTCTGCTGCTCAATTAACATAAGGTGAAACTTGGAAAATATTAAGTCTGTGGCTGTATTCTTTGGTCTACTCTTGTCTTATTGCCTTTTTGTTGGCGACATCACTGAATAATCGCAGTGAGGTTTCATGCATAGGTGTCACACTTCCTTATCAATCCCACCATTGTATTCTCTTGATCTGGTTGTAAGTGTCCTCTGATGGGCTTGGAATTGGAACCGGAAAGCAATCACTGGCATAAGAAGCCGAAAGTGACTATTAGCATTTTGGGGTATTTGAAAATATTCTTGTAGCTTTCGTAGATATAGTTTTGTACAGTTAATTTACGACACGAATTCTGGCATGGAACAATTAATATCTGAAATTTGGAAAGCTTAAATTGCTTTTGTCGTGACAATTGAATTATCAGTCGAATACTGCAGGACACATCAATTTGGCTTGGTCGTTGTTTGAATGAAATCTTTTTAATTGATTAAGTAATATAAACTATACCTTATATATTATTAAGGAAGCGCTATTGTTTGGGAATGATAATAGGTCAAATTAAGTGTGGCAACACCGATAATGCTTTAAATTGCACCTTTATATCAAAACATATTACTTTCTAAAGTTGTCCCTTATCCCTAAAATCATCTTCACTTAAAGCCATCTTTAGCTAACTTCCATTTTTAGTTCGTTACGATTTCCCTTGAAGGAATTCACAAAACTTTGCTCTAGACTTTAAAGATTTTCATTTCTGCCTATGTCTGGAATAGGCAAATTACCTTTGAGAGAGTTTTCTAATAGAGACTCTCAGTTTATGGAAAACCACGAAGCTGTTTCTTCGAAGATTTGCTATTGGAGGAGAGAGTAGAAGGCATTAGGAGTTTCCATCCCCGTTTGGTTTGAGTGCCTTCCTGCTAATCACATGCCATTCCACCGCTCTCCCATTCTTTCTGCGTTTCCTCCTTGAAGAAGCAGTTCCGTTCTCATTCAATAGGATGCCACACCCACGTCGCCCTTTCCATTCGCCTCTTCCTCGGGTGGATTCACCCTCAAGAAGTTTCTTCCAGTCCCAGCTTCTCCAACATTAACTCCCTCTACAGTTTATCTAAGTAGGCTTCTGTGCATCATTCAGTGATTTGATTTAATCGCCAGAAAATGTTAATAATTCACTGATTTTCCGAGGGGAACTTTCTTTAAGGAAGCTTCTCAACCGGAGCTTACGTAATGTATACAAGGCTAGTATTGTATTCGAAGAAAACGAGATGTAATAATTTTGAATAGAATAACGTTTCAAAGGCTCAAAGGGAGAGTCCAAATATTGCGTTTTAATAATATGTGACCTTTAATGTTTCTCTTCATCTTCATAAGCCTTGATGATGAACAAATCTTGCTAAACATCTACGTAATCTTATAAACCTTGTAAACATGCTACGTATCAATTTTTTAACTAAGAAAGTAGTGTGATATTTACATTCTGTTTTCGCGCCACCCATATTTAAGAACGCATTGCTTTTGAAATACTACGAAAGCACTCGATTGTGTTTTCCAATTAGAACGTTTCTTTCTCTGTCTTCTTGCGCTAGACGAATGAAGCGCAGGATATTTTTGATATTGTTACACCATGATTGATTTTTCGACACTTGTCGCTTTCACTGTTCGTTGAGTAATTAAAATTGAAATTCGAAAATATCGGGAACGTTCACACTTTATGAAGATTCTAAAATTTCTTTTCTTTGCTTGAGGTGGCTTACTTTTTCGATTCAAAACTCCGAAATACGGTACTTCGTCTTCGAAATACTCTAAATCCTATTACAAACCAGCAACCTGTTCAGGAAACAATGGTTCGTTAACTTTTACCATTTCGAGGATGCCTTTTCCATTGGGGCGTAAATGGGCGCTTTTTTTACGATACGTGGAAAAGCAAACCCCCCCACCAATCAGCCACGTTGGCCACATTGTAGATGTTCTCTTGACACGAAGAGTTGTTGCTGTTTCAAAAGCGTGACAACACTTTTTTCCAACTATCCATTACGCCCTTCCTACGTCTCTTTTTTATTCCCATCCCGGAGCGCGAGGAGTTTCTCTTTGTCGCCACTTCAGTCCGTGGTGTCGTGGGAATGGGCACGCGAGGCATTTCTCGTTTGTTTTCACCGCAATCGCCGGATAGTACCTCGGGGGAAAGGATTACAAAAACTGATAAGGGACCAACGAGGGGAAACGAAAATGCCATCTCGTGAGCGCGCCACGAAGTACTTTTTTTAAGACCACCGCCGTGCATTAATAAGAGATTTCCCCTTTACTTCGGCGTTTCCGAAATGGGATCGAAGATTGTAAACATTGTGAAACCGTTATAGACTCCAGCGCGATAAAAATATTCCACTCGTCGGATGGAAATACCTTGTTTGTTTGCTTCTAGAGGTTTTTGCCATTTTGAGGTATACCTTTGCTTTGTTGCGCTACACTATGGGATTAAATGAAATTCGATTAGAGTACTGGGAAAGGAAAACAACAGAAATATACCAATTTTTCAATGTATTCCCTCCTTATCTTAAGGAGGTTTGCGTAATACGTACTCAAACTTAGCGACACAATGGTACGGTTGTGTTAGTTGCGACTCAAATTCGTATTAATAACGAAGAGAAAAGTACGTCAAATAAGACGTAATTTACGGTTACTTGCTAATATAATATCTTGAAATTTTGAACGCTTACTAAATGAAAATATTAAGTAGCTCCGGAAATAATACGACACACCAAGAGCTGTGTATTATAAAGACCAATGTTGAACAATGCTGTTGGCCTACAACAGTTGGAAATGTCTCTCTGTAGGAAAGAAAACGAAAAAGAATGCTTTAATCTGCACGAATTGAATGAAATTTCAGTCTCTATATACATTGATTCCTTCACTATCGAATAATTTGTTAACAGTTACTCTTTTTTTAAGGTATCACTCTATAGGAAGTATAAGAAATACTCATCTGTTGGAAGTAGTTTATGAAATTATCTTAAATGGAGGGAATTATGCCCTGTTAAATGTAGGTCATTATTGAAATAGATCGGAGATCCCGTTATCGATGTTGCCACTTTCCACTTCCTCAAGAGATTGGAAAGGAGTAAGTCAAGTACGAATCTTTTATTTCTTAAAGTAAATGTTTTGTAGATACAGCGATGCCACGGCTAGCGGAGATGATTCGTTTTTGAGCCCCATTCGTCATCATAAATTGTCGCCTGGAGAGCTGTTTCGCGCAGGTCTCCCAAATCACTCTGATTCATTGATCAAACAGCTACCAAAATTTTCTGCTGTTAACAAACAATTGGCAACATCCTCATTTTCCTCATATTTGAATATTTTGGATACTTGGATATGATTGCGTGTCTAATAGTAATCTAATTCGATATTGATTGTCTAATTTGATAGTCTAATTCGTATTTGTTAGCATAGTCCGAAAAACTACGAAGAACAATCCTTGCCAGCTAAATAAAATTCGTTACCAAGGAAACTCGTTAGCCGAGTTTCTTCCGGAGTGAATTTATGACTGATAATCTAGTCCATTACTCGAGAACAAAAGGAATGTTTGAAACTGAATTTAAAAGTCAGATAAAGCCGTAATCCCTCAGGAACTTGTAAACGTCTTATGACTCAAAACTCACTCCGTGCAAGTTAATTACGACAAATTGTTCCACACTCAATTATTTTAGTGTGGTTGAAGTTTGAGAATGTTCTAGTTTGATCTCATGATGCGGTCCCCATGCCATTGATCATTGCAACGCGGGTGTTCTCAGTGCACTTTATTCATATCTCCATCTCGTTTTCAAAGCGTTTCGAGTAACTTCGCTGTGCTATTTACCTCGTGAATTTACTTGATTTTCAATGTGGAGGCTTCGTAATGGAGGATCGCCGCGCTATATCGAATGCGTTTGGTTTTCTAACTAGATTAAAAAATGTTTCACTTTTATTTAAGCGTTCTTTGTCATTCCTAAATCATTTAAATGGCGATCGGCATTATATTCATTCAGTATTTAGATTCAGTTCACTGTTTATGCGGGATTAATCCGCTCACCTGTTTACACAGAGGAAATATATATATATATAGGGTAAAAAAATAACTAAGCGAATGGCCGCAGCAGTTACTCAGCTCCGCGTTTCTACCCGCTTACCATATATGGGAGTGAATTCTGAACGCTATGCTGTATGCCTTTGGACACCTGAGCTGGTAATTAATGGGTTTGCTCCGGGTGCGGTGAATTTTGCAGCTTAATTTTTTCTATCGAATTTATCAGAGGTTCGAATATTCGAGATGATAAATTTTGGATGTGAAGTCCGAATCAAAGCGTAAATTGTTCGCGAAGCCAATTAGCTGAGGTTGCAGCGCGGTGTTTCTGTTCCATTTGTGGAGGTAGCTTTATATCGGAAATTCGTTCTGGGATGTTTCTAGCTCAGAATATTAACTACGCTATAAAATTATCTGCGTATATGCAGATATTTTTATTGTTGCATTTTCTACTTCTATAAATTACGTTTTAATGCCAAATGTTGTATTAAGTTTATTATAAATTGATTGATTAAATTTCAGTCATCTCTTAAATAATATTTTAAAATTTTATGAATATATTTTTAAAAATTCAGTCCATATTAATAAAAAAAAGAACGATATCTCTCGCATGATTATTTCAAATGTTATGACCCTTCAAAAGGATCCATTTTCGACGATTTTTGCAAAAATTCCGAAATTTTAAAAAGTAATCTTAACAATGGTAATTTTTGCTGATAATGATTTCGCCAAGAATTATTTTTCGAAGATTTAAAATGTAAAAATAGAAAAAATTCAAAATTCAAAAATTTTTTAAAATAAAAAGGATCGCGAAGTTACGTTTTGTCCGATTTAACATAATCAACGGAATAAATAATTAAGGAACTAACCGAGTGTTATGTACTTTATATCGTAAGGAATTGTGAAAAAATAATTATGAAACCATTTTGAAAGATATTCAAGATATTTTGAACTTATTCTTCATGGATAACATTACTGAAGCATAATTCTTTCATAACGCTATTTCTGTTTGAATATTTATTTTTTTGGTTCGTAAACCTAAATAGAAATCATTGGAAGAAAATGATATTAAGAAGCTTTCGAAATGTTCTCATTTGACATTTAATTCTAATAAATAAGGAGTCTTACGCAATCATCGTCTTTCGTGGATTAATGCGCGTATCATCTCTCTGATTTCTAACTCTCGCGGAGGCAATTTTCATTTCCTCCACCTTGGAATTCATCTTCTCGGACTATATCTTCAACTTTCCAACGCGAGCGCGTTAAACCGTAAGATATTTCACATTCATAACGTGCTCCCTCTTCACTTTATAATAAGTCGGAAAATAATATTCGGATTTGCAGAGAAAATGAAATTGAATAATAACGATCTAATTAGGTTTCCAAACTCTACGGATCCCTTTTTAATATCCTCCAAATCTAATCCAGCTTTCCGCTTAATCCGTTAGGATGAGCGAGGTTAAGCTCTCCCCGCTCATGATCCCGTAAAACCGTAAAATGACCTTTTATTGCAGAAAAACCGTAAACTCAAGGAAGGAGATACTCTTCGTCTCGTGGAACTCTTTTCTTTCGCGCTCTTACTCCGTCATCTGTTTCTGAATCACCATTTGGCGCGGACGGGGACTTCCTTTGTGTGCCCCCGAGTTTTCATCCACGCTCCGCTACCTTCCTCCTACTCATCGCTGCCCCATTTCAATTTTCTTTTGCATTCCTGCTCTCCTGTTTCCTGCTTCCATCTCTCCGCATCTCTCTGCCTTTATCTTCCATCCCTTCTCTACCTCTTCACATTATTTGTGACCTCAAAATTTCCTCCCACCCGCACTTATATCTCTCTTGGTGTCCTCAAACCGTTCTCGCGAAAACCTCTCGCCAGGTTTCCGTTCTCTTCGTCTGTCTTTAACTCCTCTTCTTTTTATTCTTTCTTTATCTTCCTCGTTTCCTCGCTTATAGTTCTACCTTTTCGAAATTCAAGCGATAAAATATTTAATGATTCTCTTGTGTGTGGTTTCTGGCGAAAAATTAGATCCTTTCAGTTATTAGGTGTTATCAGTGACTCCTCTGCGTTCTAATATTTTAGCCAGTTTGTCACTCGGAAATTGCATTCGTAATCTTTGAATGTAAACTAAGGTGACCTTACAAGGAGATTTTGTTGCTGTTTACTTTACAACTCTGTTTAACTGCAGTTCATCCAATCAATCTTTTTAGGTCGCTATTTCTTTCGAAGAACATGTATTAAGCGTGCAATGTTTCAATTTTTACTGGGTAAAGTTCCAAAGTCTTTTATGCTCTTTCTCTGTTTATAAGTCGTATGAAAGTTGCTTCCTTCTCAAATCGTTCCGATCAGTTTTTCCCTATAGTTTGTCATATTTCAAATGTATTCTGTGGATGTTTGCTAAAGGAACTTTTAATTCCTACTCGCATTACCTTTTCAGCGACCCAAAACAAAGAGAAGTGAAATAGTTGACATGACTGGGCCTACTTTTTGGGACTTTTTTATTCCTTCTATTCCTCATTTTTATGATGCACGCCATAACTTGCGAATTTTATCGTAAATCCCTTTCCTTGTTAATTATAGGGTCAATTTGTACGTATATTATTTTTAATAAATGCGCTTATTCTGAAAATAGTACATAATTATACAGCCCGTGATAACTAAGATGCGTAGCAGTAATTTATATTCACGTGTAGAATTCGTGTATGTTATCTTTCTTTGACACACGTTTTTAATTCTGTAAATCATTTGTTTTTTAATTCCAGATTTTTTCTCGGTCTTCATGTTCGGCTGATGATTAATAAATCACCCTTATGATGAGATTGTGTTCAGGAGTTTATCTTGATTTCTAAAAACCAAGTAAAATATGTCTTCTTCCGATGAATCTCTCGCTAAGATTTGCATTTTCTTTAATTTACGACAAAAATGAGAGTGGGCTTTTAAATCCCTTTATTTTTAATAAAGTCGTGCGCTTTCGCATGTCTTCTGCCTCGTTACCATCCGCTTTTCCCTCGACTCCTTGCATTCCTTTCTCTTCGTAATTCCCTTCCACATCTCCGCATTTACCACCCTCTTAAAATTTTCTTTTTGCCCGTATCACTTCACTTCTCGCCCAAGGCAGATATGCAATCCTGTCGTCTGTTTTAATTGGTTGGCCTGGTTTCCATCTGAGTGATGAGGGACTTGGAGAAGGAGAAAGTTGGGAACATGCGCTCTACGGGAGTGGGAGGTTCAATTTCTGTTGGGGGCCAACTCCTGCACAAAGAATTTGCCTACGAGCTGTCCTCTCTAATCCCCCGCCTCTCGTTATTCCCGCATCCCGTTCCCCGTCACTGGTTCATATTCGTCCTTTCTCGTAACCTTTCTTCCTTTATTACTTTCGTTGTCTTTTGAGCTCCAATTCGAATGAACTGTTCGCCGACCATTGGATGTCCTCCTAATGTTGTTACGTACGTAATTTGGTTCTCTCGAAACCGAAATATTTACAGTACCCGAATCAGGGAATCTCGAATCTTTCTTTTCTGAATGGAAACGGTCTTTATGTAGTGGATCTCCATGGTAACAATTCCAAGAGAGAGTTATTTGTGCTATGAAAACTGTGATCAACGGAACATTCGTAAAGCAGAAACGTCCGTTTCGGAAAAAAAATTGTCCTAACATGCGGATCGTTAATGATCCAAACCTGAATAGGACGGAAACTTGTTCATTACGGATGGTTTTTACGGCAAAGATAGGTTTCATTGTAATTATTCATACACAAATTACACACGTGGGACAACGGTTAGTGTGATTATTTGACTTCCAAAACGTGATCGTTTATTCCAATTGTGTGTCTTGTATACAGAAATAACTCTTCCTTAGAAATTTTGCATTGCTTATCTCTTATCATATTTTGAATAGAGTCAGTGAATATAGCTCGCCTTTTCATTTCTGGAAAATTATACATATGCAAGAATCAAATATGGAACGGAGAAAATATTTCACCCGGAGAAAAGTTAATGATTAGGATTTTTGTACCCTCCTTACTTGTAACATCTGGTAATCGTATATTTATCTAATTTAAGGCCATCTGTAGAGAAAAGCTTGATTTTGCCGTAGGTTAAAGACCGCGTAAAAGGGATTATATGTATTGAATATATGTATATTATCGTATGTGATAATGATTCAATAAGTTAATATCGTAGTCGTGTAAAAATTGTAAATGGAAAAGCTGGATCACCTTTAAGGTTGCCGATTAAAGTGTATTGAAATGCGTCAAAGTTAAAAATAAAACACGATAATGCTGTTTTGCCTATTTATTGACTCTTATTAAATTATTTTCAATAAGAGTTAAAAAATAATTTTTTAAATTAAAGTATTGTGGCTCACTTAGAGTTTACCAACGGCTCATCAGTCTATCCTGAAACTTCGCTTTTGATTGTCGTCGCAGCATACGGCATTGGTGTGGATTTGATTTTATTATAATAAATCGGAATCTGTTCCTTAAAGAAGTGATAAGAGCAGTCTTTCAGTAACCTTTCAAGAAACTGCTTTCAGGATTTAATTAAATGTAAATACATCTTGCCGATGGCTCTATTTTGTCATATTTGTATATTTTATTGGGAAAAGAATCCTTGTTTTCATTCGATATTTACCGAGTCTCAAGCATGAGGAATAGTTTAAATGAAGCTCAAAACACGTAGAGTTGTTTTCCCGTTCTTCGGGCGTAACAATCAACCCTCTTCCTTCCATTATCTCTCAGCTGCTCCTCGATTTTCCTCTCTTCCTCATCTCTTGTTCGCATCCTTCCCGGTTTCCGTTTGGATCCCATCTTGAAGCGCCCAAGGCGTTGTTCTGTCTTAGCAAACATTTGATCGTCGTNTTATTCAAACATTTCATCTTTATTCTATATTTCCTTATTCCTTCTATTCTTCTTTTTAATTTTATTTTATTGCCTACTTTCAATTTCAAATTCAAAATCTGTTCAAATTCATTATAAGAATTATGCATTTTCTTTGTCTATTTTTTCCACTTGTGTTGCTGACACTTTTATTTTTACTTATTTTCCACTCTTCCTTTAAATCTTAATTGCTACTGTCTGTAGGTATTGCAGGTTTTTCATGACCCCCTTCACCTTCACATAGGTGTTTTCCCGCAGGATTTTAAGTTTTTCCTAAGTACAGACTTAGGTTTTTTTTAAAAATCCCACATTATAGTTCCTTCTTTTATTCCTTTCCTTCAGTTCAAATCCCAATATCTCTTTCATTCTATCAGTAATAAGAAAGGGTCATGTGTAAGAAAAGAGTAATACGTCCCTTGCCCTTCTAATATAATATCAATAATATAATCTCACCCTTCAATAAAGAAGTATTATTATCATTACCTCGGAAGTAACATTTTTAACCCTTCGATAGCTCCGTGGGCTATATTTCTATCCCACGCGACCAATTTTATGGCAGTTGATCCTCTTGTGTATTTCTATTTCCTCGAGCTTATCAGCAGCTGTTGGGACACACGTTAAGAAAATTTCTGCGCAAAATATTTGGGTTTTTATGCTAAAGCTTTCTGACGAGCACGTATTTTCCTGAACGGAGACGACCTGAAGGAGCACCAGAAGTTTGTATTAATTTCTTTGGATTCGGGCATTTTGATTCACACCGAATTATTTCTGTAGTGCATTCTGTAGAGTTTTATCAAAAAGTCTCTTTATTGGAGCATTTTCTGAGTTATATTTAACTAAAATTTTAATCATGAAGAATATCCGTGATATTCTTTTTCATTGTTCATCCTCATATTCATTGAACATATTATTTAATATATTGTTAACAAGAAGAAATATTGTAGATAAATATCTTACATTCGTTCATATTCCTTTTATATATTATTAATACTTTGATGATAAAGCTAACATATTTTGTTAACATAACTTGTTTCATGAATAGGGTAAAAATCTACCTCAAGATACTAACGGCGTAAGTAAAATTGGCGCGACTAACGGAGGGTTACGCGAGTGTGTTTCGAAAAGTACTCGAATTAAATTATTATCTATAAAACAAAGGAAAAAGAGACATGAGAAGCATTTCTAAAGAATGTTCCTGGGAGCGCGCCTTTGAGTTAAAATTCACCTATCACACTTTACCTTGAATAGATACATAATTTAGAATCTACTAACTAATGTCTCGTAGTCGTGTAAAAATTGTAAATGGAAAAGCTGGATCACGTTTAAGGTTGCCGATTAAAGTGTATTGAAATGCGTCAAAGTTAAAAATAAAACACGATAATGCTGTTTTGCCTATTTATTGACTCTTATTAAATTATTTTCAATAAGAGTTCNAGTAAATATTGTTTTTTTCTTTATTCATTATACTTGTATAATATATAGAAGTCTCAACATCGGTCTTTGTAATGCCAATTAAGATAATTGAGGTTGATTAAATAATGTTGTACATATTGTGAATTTAGCTCTGTATAACGTAATTATGTACTTCTTAGCTAATGTTGTATTTTTGATTAGTTTTGTGATTTTGATCCCTTTTTCCTGCTTTGTGTTCTGATACGTAAGTTCATGTATGTTTTAGTCATTGTATGACGTCGGGCACTGCCACCTGGTTATTGCCTATCTGCAGTGTGAATTTATTAATAATAATAACATGTGCAGAGTCAACTAAATCAGGAATACGTGGACGACTAGTTTCGACGTATATCATACTTTTGTGTCTTTCGTGTGATTTACAATAAGATATATGGAATAGAATCCCATTAAGTACTGCTTCAGGATTGTATTTTCGATACCTTTTTCCATGAGCTTCCAATTCTTAATATATTTTAATACATATGATTTAATTTAAAATTCTAGCATTTTATAATGAAAGATGATGAGCTTCAATTGAGTGAAAGTTCTTCACCCTTTAATTAAACATAATAATGTTTCTTAAGGTTACGGACAATGTGGTTCACTGCTATCATTTTGTTATACTCTTTTATTAAAACATTGTAGGAATGCGGACGTAGCTCGTATCATACCTTCTAATTTTTACACGCAAAATCGTTAAACGTCTATTTTCTGCTTAGCATAATTATAAAATATTATGTGAGAAATAAAGTAATAATTTAGTGAGAAATAAAGTTAGAATTAAAAGAGAAGTTAGAAATCTTTGAAAAAACGGGCAGTGGAAAACAAATTTGTTTTTCTTTTTTTCCTGCATAAATTTGGCGCTTGGTTGGGTTGGAACTTCCTCTTAATTTCTATAAAGACAACCTCTACGGCACTCTTTAGCTGGTAAACTATCTGAAAGTGACGGATCTTTATTCGTTGGTATTTCCGCCAATGTTCCATAATTTCATACTCTGCCCCACTCCATTCAAAATCTCAGGAAAATTAAAACAAAAATCAATTCCCCTCATGAAGAGGAAATATTTTTCTTTCAGATTCAAAAATTAAGATCAAAGAGAAAGCGGATAATGAATCCAATTTAATTGCTTTTTTGAGGCTTTATAAGCAAGTTTTTGACCGGAAAGAACTTTCGAGATTTTTTGAATTTTCTCATTTAGGAAGAGGGATTTTAACTGACTCCTCAAAACGCAAGACTGAGGCGAAAATTCCTTTCTAGGGCGACTTCTTTTCCTCTTTAGTCGCTCCGAATGAACCCTCGCACCTCTCAATTTCTCCGCCGGACCTTCAGGAAAGTATCTTTAGAATGTCAAGCGTAGTTGGCATGCTGTTACGAAAGAAGAGGAAAAAATGTTCGGAAATCGACGGAATCGCGGGGTCTCATTCAGCAGAGGAAATTGCTCGAGACAGTATTCACTCATCGACACTTTCGTAAAACGAGAAAAAATAAGGGTTTTGCTGAGAGAATGGAGCGGTTTTGACCCTGATATCTCTTAGAAATGGCGGGAGTTGAGCACTAGGAAATAGCAAGAGCACCGCGAAGTAATTAAAATGAGCATTTTCGTTTACAGAAATCGCAATTTTTGGAAATTCAATCCCAATTCAACTTAATTCTATTCGCAATGTAGACATAATTAATACTGCAGAAGCAGTTTTTCCTTCATATTTGATTGGCATTTCTTAATTTTTAACTTTTCCTTTCTAAAGCTTTCCAGCATGAACTAATCCTGATTCATAGCGTTAAAACACATTTTATTTATGAATTCGAATATTAAATATTTCTAGCGAGTAATTGCCTGAAAATTCCTTGTTACTCTGCCATAGTCTCTTTATCAACTCAGGAGTACTTACAATTTAAAGATTTATTCTTCCAAAACCTTAGATTTATGTAAATATATATCTCTGTCCTCTTAAAAATCTGAGGCTGAGAATATTTGCATTTATATTAAATAAAAATATTCTGAAAATTCCCAATTTCCATCAACCGAGATGGCCTTGTTCAGAAGTGATTCTCGGAAAGTGATGAGTACTCGAATTTAGGTATTAATGATTTCTCATGTAAGATGTGCACGCCCTCATATCGTTTTCTTCATCCACACAGTTTCTTTCTTCTTTTCTTTTTTTTACCGATTCATCCTTTCCTTTAGTAAAATTATATGGGTTGGATGTGAAAGGGTGTCTAGTCTATAGACCAGTCGCAATCTTCCCTGCAACAAAGGCATTTCTATTCTATACTACGAGTATATAACTCATTGTGTATCACTATGCCTTAAATTTCATATATATTCTTCCACTAAGATATTTCTTTAACTGTTACTAAAATTAAATTCAAATTTCTCCCATACCCCTTTCCCCCATACTATTGGAATCACAATGAAGTTATCTTAAATAATGTAATAATGATTCGAATGCCACAGGAAATGCGATGCTTTTCCTGGAACACCCTTTGTTTCGGAGAAAATTACGTCTTTGAATGTGGAAGTACTCGTATATGGCAGATTGAATTAGTAGGCGGGAAAAATCACAAACGGAACGCAATCTCCCTTTCTTGCCATCAACCGACAACAGCGCAGGGGAAAAAGGAAAGTGGAAACCGCTGATAAAGACTTTCTCCGGCTGCACGCCGTTCGCTCGTAATTTTATTTCGGGTCGAAAGAGTAAGGGAAACTGATTTCGCTTTTGCGTCCTGTTTGCTTCGCGTGCAAATCGCTAAAAAGACCGTTGTGATCGCTCCCTAAGCGGATGTCCGGAAACAAGGGAAGGAGAAACGAGGGGAGTATTTCGCAGCGAGAAATACCGATTTTCAGGAAAGAAGCGAAACGCAGGGCTTTGGAATTGAGAGGGGGATAATTAAGCGGGAAGTAGATGGAGAAAATCTTTGCCGACGCTGAAGAAGAAGTGAAAAGGTACGCGATTTATAATTAATCTCCCTCCATTGGATCAGCCTACCCTTTTTCCTCCTCGCTTCTTTCGTCTGGTTTTTCGTCCGTTTATTTTCTTCGCATCCTTCTTTCACAGTCTTTTAACCCTTTCACTCCCACAGTCATTTATTCTTCAACCCCAAAAAGACCAGGCGTAATTTTAAGATATTTCCGCCATATTTAAAAAAATTACCATGGTTACAGCTGTAGAGCTGTAACCATGGTAATTATAAGATCGATAGATTAGATAAGATGAATTTGTTTTGTCTTTTGAAATTTCAAGCACTAATCATAATAAATAACTGGGAATCTAATTAAAAACCTTCGGCCGATATGTAGGCCGCTTAGACGTTGTGGAAAGAGTTGCTGATGTATCGGCCGCATGGGAGTGAAAGGGTTAACAAGGGCGTTAAAGATTTTGGTGTGTATGTCTCCATCGCGGAAGAGGGCCGCAAAACTTTCTTTCGTTCCTATTCATCGGCAGGATGAAAATCTGAATTTTTTTAAAATACGGTCGCTGAACTTGCTTGCATTTTAAGATAACGGGAACATGCTTATACAATACAAACGTCTTTTTTATTGGGCGAAATTGGGACGAGGGAGTCCCATTATCCGTTTAACCCTTGTAAAAATAATGTACAAACTCGAATATATAACATTTTGAGTTTATAATCTACAATATATACATATTTTAAGAAGCTTAGTTGAAATCGTAAAATCTACCTCAAGATACTAACGGCGTAAGTAAAATTGGCGCGACTAACGGAGGGTTACGCGAGTGTGTTTCGAAAAGTACTCCCATCTTGAAGCGCCCAAGGCGTTGTTCTGTCTTAGCAAACATTTGATCGTCGTGTAGATGGAGCAGGATTTTCGGTTGGTGTGTATTGTCCTCTATCCCATAATGCTTCCATCCTCTTCGCCCGATCCGCTTGTTTTAGGAGCCGAGATAAGAGAGGTTGGTCCGCCCGTTCATTCAAGAATGTGGGATAGGAGATGACGCCTTCCGCCGCGGTGATAATAGGTCAGTTATTCTGATTATCTTGGAGGATTTAGGGTCTTGCTCTCCTCGTCTCATTCTTTCTCCAGCAGTTCTTTCCATTCTGAAGAGATTTTTATCTCCTTGGTGACAGGATTACTCCCTTGGAAAGGATTTACCATCGTTTCTGAACGTTATTCGTCGGTCCCATTAATTATTTCTTCTTCAAGGGATGCGATGAATGGATTTCTGGATGAAAATTTCAAAATTATTTTAATTTTTCATTTTCTCGAACTACTGTAAGGTAAGGGATAAGTTAGTCACATCTTCGTCCACAATTTTTTGTCTATCCACCGTCGAATATCTCCTGAATAATGATATCTAATTTCTGCATTATCCTCTTTAGATCTCCGTGACAAGTACTGCCTTTCAGAGGCCTCCTTCCAAGATCCTGCTGTCTTTTTCAACAGTTATAGTTCATAGTAATAGTTCCAATGTTTTCCTTTCCTATTCCAATCCATCCTTTTGTTTTTCATCTTTTAGTAACTCCAACTAAGGGCTCAGAAATTTCTAGTTCTATTTTTTGTAGGCTTCTTTCTTTTCCATTGCTTAATTACTCATTCTACAGTCTAAAAATTGGTTGAAAAATACAGTAGAAAAGAAAAGCTTTTAAGTATTGTTTCAATACGTCTTCTTCTGNATTATACTATAAAATATATATAATTACCCAAGAAGGTCATTATTTTTAAGGGTAAATTTTCAGGAAATTATCAGGGGATACATTGTTGTGTACAGAGAAGGAAAAACAAAGTAAAGCAAGAAAGTGAGAAAAAATAATAATAAAGGGGAGTTGAAGGGATGAACGGTATCTAACTTTATTAGATATGTGATGGCCAGGATACATCCATGGGGGTCCCAGACATTTGAGAGATTGAAAATATGCTTACCTTACAGGGGCCGGTATATTCATGCACTCTACATCTTACAAGAGAATTCCCACTATTTGAGGTTTTTCCTGAGTGCGCACCATCTTGCGCAAATTCACCCTTACCCGTTTTCCTGTGCTTACAAGAGAAGTTGAAAAAATTCTCTTAACAGAAATCAACCTAATAGAAAACTAGAAGATTTATAAGGTTATATGGCAAGGTAAATGACTTTCCTAGAACGGCGAGGTAAATGATTTTCTAGAATTCCTAGAACGAGGAAGTAGATTGTGATATCTTTCTTAAAGAATTTAACCCTCTTGGGGAGGTTTTTAGCACTGACCCCCTCGCTGCGCCGCTGATGATGGCATATGATTAAAACCGTGAGTTATCATTCTAACTCTGCCATGGCGTTCCACGAAGTACGACCGAAAGCTATAGATAGCATTATTATTATTTTGATTCTTGAAGAATACCCAGGTTTTCATTGAAGCAGGCTTGCATTACTTTCGCTTCTTGCAAAAATCTTACGTAAGATGCGTCACCTTGTCCCCAATTCGTGTCCAATAACGCTAGAAAGAACAATGAAATACTTATTTTCAAGTGAATAAAGATTAGATGAAATTAAACAATTATACCACATCTGTGAAATGGTGTACCCGAAAAAAATTGTGTCTTTTGTCCAGAGCATAATGATCGTCAAAATATAGGAATATTATGAATCACCCATCGTAAGTAACTAGCCTTTGCTTAGTTAAATTGTTAGTCAAATTATTTAGTCTTAGGCTTAATATTATCATGTATACTTAAAATGGGGTTTACCTAATGTTTACTTTTGGGTCCGATATTTTAAAATGTGCCAGAGTTAGGTGAAGATTATTGTCGATCTCAGATATGTATGTGTGATGGATTAACATGGATGTTAATTATAGTCTTCACTTAAAAAATAAGCTGTGGCAAACTATTATAATACCGGGCCTTAAAGTTAACATAAGTTAAAGTTTATTTTAAGTATACCATATAACACTGGGCTTTGGACTAGGAATAATAAGGTCGATAGAAGAAAGAGATGTAAAACGTAGCCCATTCTTGAAATACACAAACAAAACTGTCAAGCGAAAGCGAGAGATTTTTTGTCGAGTCCGTCGAGTAAATTTTAGGGCACCATAGATGTTAAATATACCGTTAGCAGTACATCTGTAAAATGTATTCTCTTCGGAATGTCGAATGTAATTCTTCTTTAATTTACCAGAAATTTAGTTATGTAAATCTTTTTCATTGTGGAGGAAATCAACTGCGTTTTTTTAAACAAATGAAATTAAATGTCTGTTAGCTGATCAGGGCCCTGAAAGTTTCTCGTTGTTAAACATCTAAAGAAGCATTTTATTTTTTATGCTTGTATTGAATTTAATAAAAATAGCCAGTGTAGGTACTTTATGTGATTTATAACTTCCTGTGAATCATGTCGTACAGACAGAAAAGTTCAAAACCGCGAGTTTGAAGTAAGAATAGTTATTTTTATACTCTGAATTGGTGTTATATACATTTTACCGTATAAATTTCAACCACAGAAACGTATCAAATTTGTAGTATAACATGAAAGTCCTTGTCAGCGCAATTTTTCATACTCCGCTGTGTATTCCCCGCTATTTTGCCGATTATCTTCTCCCGTTCCCGAAATACTACCTCTGTTTTCGTCCCTTATTAACTCTTCCACTCTTTCTTCTCTTCGTTCCACATTTTCCCTTTCATGCAGTCCCATTATCTCTCCTTACCTGCCTTACCTTAATTTTCTCTTTCCTCTTCCTCGCCAAAGGAGGAAATTTACGATTTTGATAAACTTAGGGGAGCTCCCTTATTATTTTTTTCCCTCGCTACCGTGTGTTATTTCCCTTTCGTTGCTCCATAAAGTGCCCTCTCTCGTTTTAATCTAGAACCTTGGCAACGCCTTCTTTCCCTTTCCCGTCTTGGCTCTTGTCCTCTTCACTTTTTATGGCTTACCTTGCCCTTTATAACGAGGGGCTGAATGACACTTGTTTGAAGGCGGAGAATGAAAATGTATGTGCAGACGTTTCGGGACTCACATGTGTGTTTTGGCGCATATCGCCGATTAATTATATTTTTTATGCCGATGTTTAATTGGCTCTTACCAATTTCAGCTGTTGTGATGCTTTCTATCGTTCGATTTCGTTTATATGAAGGGCTTTTCTCCCTTGTGCCCTTACTCAATTTCCACACCTCAAAGTTTTATCGATTATAAATTGGGTTGAATTTTATGCTTGTTGGAATGCTAGAGACCTTCATACGTATCTGATATGATTTCTTATCTGAGATTAGTACCATGAAGGTATACAGTAAGTAAGTGAAGGGCGATATATTCTCTACTCTTATTTAATACTTCTCTGGTAGAATTTCAAAGTGAACGAAATAGCTATAAATACTACACCAAAACTATAGGTTCTTGTTTGTAATATTTTAATTCGATTTTAATTAACATATAAACCAGGTCATAGAACTGTCGTTTACTTTCCTTTGCAATTAAAAATAAGCCGATAAATGGAATGTCATGTTGTGTATTCATATTGCGAACAATTCATTAAATCAAGGTTTATCATTAACTTTTCGATCCTTTTCGGGTACAGTGGCTTCTAAAAATAAGATGGAAGTTATTTCCTTCATTATTTTCTCATCCATTAATTACACGATTATTTTAAAATGTTACACTCGTGATTTTTCAATCATACTATTATTTTTTCACAATGACTTAGTAGGTGTTATATTGAATACTATGCATTACCTGTGGGTCTTCGTCTTCCTCTTTCTTCGGCGTCCTAAGTTCCCGTCTCTTGGATACGATATTATTTTATCGACTAGTAAACACCCCCGTCAAGCATGACTGAACTTAATTTAGTTTAAAAATATATCTATTATCGTATATATCTGGGCCACCTAAGCACAAAAAAATTCCGTCGTAAGATCATAATAACTCAATATATTTCTTACCATTATTTATAATATTTATTCTACTGTTTTCAAGTCATGAAAGCCTACTTTACGTAAATTT
>KZ308134.1:564000-597050 GCA_000376725.2 Ladona fulva | reverse complement strand
TTATATGAATGATTCACGACTAAAATAAGATTTTATGATTATTTTCCTTTATTGTGACACTTGTCTCAATTTCGTAGGACTATTGTTTCTAATTTAATTTTGTAAAAGAAACAACCTCTGCAGGTAACAAAACCTATTTTACGTATATTTCTTATGAACAGACATTTGCTTTTTATATATATGATATCATGACCATGTGAACTATTGACCTCAATAATGGTCACTAAAATGAAAAAGAATAATGGACTGTTTTGACTGAAAATATAAGGACTTCATAAAGTCAAATGATACTGCGTCATTATGTTAAGTTTGAGTAAACATTTTGTAACCGTTCTTGCCACAATTGAAAAGCATAAGTCAAGTCAAGCATTAGCAACTTGTGACATTTTATTTTTGAACTCTTTAAATAGCTATTTTATTTGAAAGCTACAATAAGAACATTTTTTGTGGTGGATTTTCTCGTAAAATTGCACAATGAAATCTTTCTTAGCGGAAACAAAATCATCGATTCGTATCTGCAAGTCTTCGTCCTTCGATGTTTGAGATATTGCAGTATATCATGAGAGAGGACGCAGAAAATCGTATAATCTTTTGTGGGTTTTCGAAAATATGTGGATAAAATGGTATTTTTAGATCTCCGTCGCTCCTTCACTTCGTGCTACTTTTGAAAGTTTTGTAACGTTACAAAATCTTCTTAAGCCTCAACCAGAGAAGTGGTCGAGGAAAGTAAAATCGCCGAACAGATGGGCGGATGGCCTACACAGCTCGAGCCTTAGGGGTCTTTGACCTCACCTTAATCCCAGCAGCTCCGGTTGTAGCGGTGACGTAATGTCACACGGTGGAAGGTATTGAAGGCAAATTTTTTGAATTGTTTGACATGTTATGACGGATGCATCAAATTCACTCGCATCCTATTTGATGTGTGATTTTTGAATCGGCATTGTCACAGATTTGCATTTAAATCTGCTCATTTTTCTGATTGACATGTTTTTCCTTGATTTCGAATGTATCGTAAATGTAGAAGGCTCTCAACGAAATACAATTCTGAGCAATACTTCATTCGACTGTCGATGTAAATTATGTTTCGTGTCGTGCGCAAAATTCTCGTTCCAAATAGGATTCCCCATGCATTAATCTATGTATTTAACGTCAAGCATTTATTTTTCTCATTTTACGAATAGAATCATTGTGCCGAGCTCCCGAACCAAAAATTGGGAAAAGAGATTTCTCTATGACAAGTAAACGTCTATTTTTCCTTTGTTTGTTTTGAAAAAGGAATCATTTGTGAAATTTCAAATCAGGTCGGCGGTGAATCTTTTATATATTTGTATTAATTTGTCCTTGTTTCCTGGCCTGAATTGTACGAGTTACTCCTTTTTTCTATTATTTTGTCGGAAATCGTCCACTGCCGTTGACGGATGTATAATTTTGGTCGGTGTTATGAGTTTCAAAATTTATTGTTCGATAGAAATGCAACTCAATGGAATTAATAATATGATAAATTTTGTATTGTTAGCTTCAGCTTCAACAATGCATATTTTTGCGGAGATACAGAATAGCAGCTTCCTTAGTAAACGCAGAAAAAAGCAGTTCGACTTGGACCAGGGATAACTGTTTGGTTATGGGTTTGCTATATAAATGCGTGTATCGTGTATTCGAGAAATACGGTTATAAAAAACATCAGTCAAAGATAGCAATCTAGAGTGCACACAAGATAACAATCATCTACCGTCCAAAGTTTCATTTAAGTTCCGTTAAGTACACAAATTAGTTGAACAGTTATATGAGTAGACTAGCTGAAGTGTCCGTTGGTTCTCAACGGGGAAAATAGGAGCCGGATTAAATATAATATACCTATTTATATATGAGAGAAAATATCATTTCGCGTCTTAGTTTAATCCAATCGGAGAGGTTATCAAAAACAAAAATTTTATCTAATCTAATCAATCAAAATGCTCATAGTTCCAAGTCGAAATCTACAATCAACAATAAGAGTGTCTCTCTCTATAGAATGTCCTTCTTATGAAACTTGTCTCAAGTTAATGTGCAAGTTTGCAAGTTTTTTAACTACTGGTTTTCGAGTTAGCAACTGATAATTTTAACCTTGCAACATTTAATGCTTCATTGAGAACACCTAACAATTTGTAATACTCGGAGGTTGTTATTTAATATTCTTTTGATGGGAAATTTAATCGTATATATGTTAAGAGTCCGAGTTGATAGACAAAAAGTTACTCATCCATCTCCATCGATTCATTACGGTGCTGCGTATGTTTATTGCCCCAGCGATCCATCGCTACAGATAAAAGATGGGTTGATTGCGTGTTACTTAAGTTAGGTTGAATGAACATCGACTTTGTTACTAAAAATTATTCAAAGACTAGTTTTCAGTACATTATTTACAGAACATCTGCGTTTATTTCAGGTACTAAGACATGGTTTGTGGACAACCTAATACAATTATTAAGACAATTTCCAGCATGGTTAAGCTCTATCTAGGTTAAAGAGACTGGTCAAGTAGAGGTATTATTGTGAAGTTACGATAATTACATGCTTTTCTCAACCTAAGGATGGCCATAGTGTAACCGTGTACTGTATTATCTTTTTAACGAATGTTGCCGGAACATCTTTTCAGTTATAGTAATAAAACAGAGCATGCGTAGTCGCTTATGTAATCTTAGATGTTACTCGAGATCTAATTTGGTGCTATTTTGATGGATTAAAAGGGCCATACTGTAGTCATTATATCGTTATCATGGATGAAGCACATCTAAAATCACTGTATTGTTACTTGATGTAATTTTGATTAATGAAATGTTTAACTTGAAACTTATAATCACAAGAGCTTTTCATGCCGAAGAAATGTTTTTTCAATGTCGATAACAAATTTCCATGAAAGTCAGTACATCCAGGTATTGCGCGAAATGTAATTTGATGCAAATTCAAGGATAAAATATTACAAGGATTTTTATCTCCATTTCGGAAGATATTGATAACTTTCGACTCCAAATATGACTACCTTTTTGGATCGTTCGCAGATTATATACTTACGCAGTACCCGAAGGTGTTTGCCATTGCGTTACTTTTGGTGGAACAACGGGGAAAGTAATCAAGTGGGCAAACTCCTCTAAAGTAGTCGCTGATGAGAAGTTGGAAAAGGAAGACAAAGAGAGGGAGGAAAGGAGAGGAGGATGCGGCGATGGATGCGAAAGCAGTTAAAGTGAACGGCACACCGCGCGTGTACCGTTAAATGGGCGGGGAGCTGACCCGGGAGGCATCCATTTCCCAAGCCACCCCATCCTATCTCCTTCCTCTCCCGATCACTCACGATATCTCTCTCCGAAAACCCTTTCTTACGCCCACAGCCATCTCACATACGCCGTCATCACTCCTAATTCTATTCCTCCGTACGCTTTAAGGCGCTTTCACCCCAAGGGCAGTTAAGGCTTTACGCACTTTAGCGAAAATTTACAGTTATGTTTCACGAAGACGGGAATGCTTCCATATTTACTGTTTAATCCCGGAGTGTTAATCCAGGGAAGGATTTGTAACATAGGTTGCAAACGGAGTTTCCAGTAGAACGGGATGGTGGTCAGAATTACGACTCTCGAATTCTCGGTAACGGTGCATTTCATTCTGCCAGCTGCCGCAGGTGAAATTCTGATTAGTTAACGTTCGTATATTTAATTCGGTCGCGATCGAAAATTTCCGGAACGTACGTGATTTTAAGCTTCTTTTCTCGAGGTAATAGTTAATTTAACTTCATATTTTCATCACGTAATTAAAATTATCGATAGAAAGATGAGTTTAAGGTCGGGCATTTCAGTGTATAGAGTAAAGTTGGTCGCGACATAACTATTCGATAGCCGCTTAGATCATGTTATACTAGACACAAAGGTTGTACTTGCATTAGTACGTGTAGTTTCCTAGTCTCCTGGTAAACTATGAACATTTTCAGTATTCTGGAAAGATTTCTGCCGTGGCGGCGGAATGGTTAGCGTGTTAGCCCTTGTCGCTCCAAACCCATGGTCCTGTGTTCGAATCCCAGCTAGCCGGATTTTTCCTGTTAGGGATTAGTAGTGTGTGTTTGTCCATTCTTATTGGTTAAGCCAGCCACTGTAATTGTTAATTGTAATTGTGCCATTGTAATTGTGCCAGTACTGTAAATGGATGTTTGTGGGGGCATTGGATAATAAATAAAAGAAATTATATCATTCTTTCAAACACAAAAACGCTGTGGATTGCTCTATCTTAAACTGCGGTCCGAAACATCAAAATAGAAAAGGTTCAGAAGAATTTTGATTGTTTATTGTAGGCGTGTAAATAAAATTCCTGTCTGTGGGATACCGCTATGTGACCTCGAATTAGAGCCCATTTCGTATTTCGCAAGTCATAGCTCATTTTTAAAGCGTACAACCTGAGTTTCTTCAACCAACATCTCTTATCGTTGTTATCGAAGATTCCGTCTCCATTTTAGGGTCTGTAAATGTTTACGTAATGGTCCTCTTCATATTAGGCGGTTGTCGGCATTTCTCAAGTGTGAGTTGGGTCGGGATTGGGTTGAGTCGGTTCTCCTAATTAATACAGATAACGGATTGCTAGGAAGAGGCTCAAGATCAATCGTAGGATGTATAAAGGTAAATTATGTAATCCGTTCGTCTCGAATAGTATTCTCTGTTATTAAGGCAAAATGAAAGACGGAATAGATCTCTATTCCTAAATTAAAAATAAATGTGTAGATGTGCCTTATATTACGTGATGCATCTCCAGAACATGACAATTTCTCCCGTTAATTTCATTCAGACAAAATGATTTTAGTCGATTCGTTAATGGTATTCCAGAAGTTCGCTCTTGAACAAAAAAGTTTATGGACAAAACATCCTCGTATGTTTTTTTGATTAAAATGTGAAGGCAACCGACTCTGACTTGTTAGAAAAGCAAATACGGATTTTGCGATTCCACGAAAGAAAGCGGAGTAATGGTCGAGATTTTGGATGGCGAAACTCACCAGGACCGTTATCTCTCTCCTGCTAAAGTTATGCATACCATGAGCTTCTTCTTTTATCATTGGCATCTTACTTTTAGCAATAATCCATTTTTGGTATTAAGCAACCTTCATCTGCGTTTTTAATTGCATGTCGTAAATCGAAGTTATTTCCCCATTACCCAGAGTCAGAAGACTGGTTAAAAATTCACGCGGTTGCTAAAGAGTTCAAGAAAATTCCGTTAATACTGACTTTTAAGACAGACATTTTGGATCATTTATTAGGATTTTAATTGGACAATACATCAGGATAAATGTTTTCTGAAATTTTGAAGAATTCTCATTTTGCCATTTGTAATTATCTCGTTCATGTAATTCCTCAATGAATAAAAGATCTAATGCATCGGCGTGCATTTCTCCACCAGAGGGTGGTTAATCGAATGTTGTGTTAAGAAAAATTACTGATAAAATTAATTCGGTAAATAATGGGATCTTAGCCAATCAACTATTTAATTTCAATCGAACGCATTCAATGCAAACAGCTGAGAGACTCATATGATGCGTTTTGCTCAAAATTGATTCCAAAGTTTTAAGAAATAGGATGCTTTCCTTGTTGATAAAATGCTGATACTCTTAAAAACAGGTGTTGATTTGTGTTTTTTCCATCAGTTGCATTGTCCACGATTTCTAGGCAGGAATGATATCTGTACCACAGATTCCTTTATGCTAATAAGTTTGGTCGGTGCCACACTGCTGCGTTTCGCTAAATATAACAGTAAATCGAAAAAGTATAAATTAGATCTCAATATCTCGTTATTACTGAATTTACTCTAAGGGCCATGACTTAGTAATTGGAATTCATGAAGGCACAAGGAAGAAACGAAATGTTACCAATTAATTACTTCCACCGATTTATTGCAAAGCGACCGTAGTTTCGATTAATGATGACGACTCTATGTTTCGAAATAATGGTCGTTTTGCAATAAATATAGTGGCTGGTAAAATTTAATCATTCCCTTGTTCCTTCATCTCGTTATTAATTAAAAAATCAAAACTTTAATATGCTTTTAAGTCACAAACGATGGGAAATGCTTACGAGAATCTTTGGGGTAATAAACGTTTGTTTTCTGTTTGAACGAAGTTCGGCCCCTTGCGGTTGACAGGATGAAATGAAATTTGAATTTTCTTTGCTGCACAGTTCAAGCTATATCACTTACAGCTTCCCAAGTGCAGCCTCAGGCAGTAATATCCTTCTCAATGCTTTGAGCTTTTGACGATTCCATTTTCTTAATTATCTTCCAATAAAGTTTTCCGTACCGTCTGCAACTCCCGTCCTTTGTCTGGAAACCTCAGTTGTCGCAAATTGAGGTCGAGTTATGGCGACGAATTGCGGAAATTCTGCGGTTAAAATGCCAGGCTAAAATTCCGTCGTTTACATGTCTTTCAGGGGCTTGTCTTCAGTTGAAATCTAAGGCTGAAAGTATAAGTACCCCGAAACGTTTATTTTACCTCTACTCAATCTGAGATCGCTGTGTTTCTCCTCTTCCTTTTATGGAGGTGATTTGCCTCAAAGACTGTGAACTCTTGACCTGATTCACAAAGGAATATGTGTCTTTGACAGCAGAAGCTGCTTAAATTCTTTTTAGAAATGCTCCCCCGGTCTTTCGAGGACATGATTCGTTCGAAAAGGAAACGGAGGAATATTTTTGACATACTACCGTATTGAGAAAAAAAAGGTCTGGAATGATTCGTATGCGTGATGAAACCCTAAAATCTGCTTCAGACCAAGATAATTGCTGCATATGGCTGAGCGAAACGACAAAATGGAATATTTCGGTTTAATTATATGCATCTTGATGGCATGTCTCGCTTTCTAATTGGGTAAAGCTGAGAAGCTTTAGTAGTGGATATCGTTTTGAACGTTAGTTAGCTATTCAGCTGAGCAATTTTTTAATTTTGCCAATTTACTGTACATTTTCATTTATTATTTCAGTCACATTTGTTTGAGTTTACTAATTTAATTGAGTAAAAATGCCTTGCAGCATGTGAGAAAGGATAATGCGACTATATTGCAATTTTCCGCAACCAAGTATCTGAATTTCAGCTTCCATGTTAGATGACGATAAATTTTTTCCTTGTCATTTTCGAAATTTTATTTTTCAAACCTAATTATCACAGAAATATCTGTGTAAATGAGGTTTCTTTGTATAATTCTCTTATGTAGCCTTAAAATTCTACTTCCTTGAATTTTTTATGGGGGGAGGTATTTCATGCAGCAACTCTTTACTAAATAGTATTAGAATAAAATTCGTATTGTAGAGGAGAGATTTTCGTTTTGAGTTTAGTAACATTGTATTCTTCTAATCTCTCATAATATTCTATTTTCATTCCTTTGGAAAAGCCTCGATCGCAAATATCTGTTCTGGTTTTCTTCTATCATGATTTCCAGCATTCCCGCCACTATTGATAAATATATACCTTACTAAGAAGGTCGCCATGTACGGAATCTGACATCGACATGGACATATCCGAAGAGAAGAGACCCGTTAATTGCTTTACGAACAACCTTTTGGAAAGTTGAAGATCCATTATATGGAGAATACAGACGTCAGTACTTCATCTTATCTTCGCACCGTCCCAGTGAAGCGCATTGCAAAGCGCTGATAGACGTGGAATTGGAAGGAAAAATGAATTTCAGCGAAGAGGGCTCCGGAGAGTAGCGAAATCTGTTCCTCTTCGGAATAAAGTATTAATTCCATGCGAATGGAGGACCTTTCTCATTTTTCCCGTTCCGCGAAGATTTTCATTTCTCAAGGAATGACTGAATACACACATTTCCTCCTGTCCCTCCTTCCATCTCGGCAAGGATTTTGCGGAGATATTGAGCTCTCTGAGGAAATGAAGGATCGCGCTTGTGGAGTGGAAGGGATGAGGGGATGAAATTAATAGAGGCAGGTGAGGGTGGAGGAGATGCAGTGAGATAAGGGAAACAGGCTAAGGATGAAAAATCTGAAGAGCAGGAGTGAGAATGGAATCGAATGGGTGTGGAAAATGATGAGGAGAGATACGACTTTGCCTCCGTAGAAATTAAGAGTTTTATGTCGCTTCTTACATTTAAACTAGGGTCATAAAAGGGAGATATTGGAAGATAGTCTTTTATGAGGCCTACTGCGAAGATAATAAGTTTTCTCCTCCCTCTCGAGTGCCGTAAGATCGTCGAGAGTCGTAAATTTTTCGCGAATTAAAGAGATAAAACAGCGTTTAAATGATCGATAATGGTGATAATCCACTCGGATAGAAGACTCTATGGAGAAATTTGGTACCGATCAGTAATTATGGAACTGTTAAGTTAGTATTTATGGAAACTAATGTTTATTCGTTAAACTATGTTGTTTATTCTAATTTCAATAAAATTCGAATGTGATAATTCATGCTTGGAAACTAATTCATGAGCCTGAAATTGGGAAGCCGTGTTAAACAGGGAATCTTTAAGTTAGCGATGATAGGTAATGTACATGTTAGAAACTAAAAGAGATTTGATTATAAGTAAGATAGTATGTGTAAAAGTGGTCTCTTAAGGATTAAAATTCGCCTAATAAAGTCGTCATTTATTGCTATGTTGGTGAGTTACTTATATAATGATCTATTTTAGGAGTTAAAACGATTTTTTTGTTTTTCTCGTCGTATTCATTTTGGAAAGGTCGGATTTTCGTGTTAGGTTCCTCAAGTTTTCTTTGTTGCAGTTAGAATAAATATACGAAGGACACTATGGCATAAGTGAAAAATTTCAGAAATAAATTTTACTTTTGTGGAAATACATATGGAACATCTTCTCAGAGTACGAAAATTTCTTTCTTATATTCATTTGCCTTGACATTTTATTGTAAACATTCTAGTTAACGCCATTTTTATACGGAGTTGATATATAATGGGAATGAACAATTTAAAGTTTGTCACATCCCAGTCCTTTACAATAACACCAAGAGGTTTTTAAAAATGAATTTATGTTTTAGATCATTTGTTCGCCAGAATGGAGGTAGTTATCTCCAACGGCAGAAGCTTATTTTATCGAGATAGCGTACCGCTCCTGAGCTTACGTTTGATTCGGTATGGTTCGAAGGTGTCGTAATTTATAAAACAATTACTAAGAATTACCTTACTCTCCTGTTGCCATATCCTGACGAATGGAATATTTTTCATCAGTCTTTTGATAATAATAAAAATAACAATATTTATTGATGCCCTGTGGCAGAAAGCCGCCTAAGGACCAAATTAAAATCGTACAAATCCATATACATTGTCGCAGTAAAACAAAAATAATAATTTGATACAGGATAGAGAAAAATGTATCTTTCATTTACTTTTGTTTCAGTCTTGTTCATGACTGTGATGATATGAAAGTAACGTAGGTATGAGTCATGCTGAACAATAGCATTAAGTAACGTTTCTCCGTAAGCAATATTACGAAAAGTGTTACTCATAGAGTCATTTACCTTCACTAACGTGGGCTCGTTTTGCTTGTAGTATTCTGGCTCAGTTTGGGAAGCGAGGACAAACTACCTCACTCTTCATCTTGCATAGTAAGCCTTATTTACCTCTTCGCTCTTCGTAGCTGATCATAGAGGGAATGAGGTCCCAACCAGCCGCCTGGCTGAATACTTTATTGACAGACAAGTATGCACACACTAAAATCACAAATTTCAGCTTTAGTGCTTAAAAGGCTGTAAATTTAGCTAAGCTAAGAATTGAATATCCTTTCGTAGGATTTGAAACAGCACGCATCGGGAGGAAGAGAGGATAATTGAGATTTAGGAATGAAGAAGAGGAAATGGGGCGTGCCAGTCAAAAAAGGGAAAAATCTCGATTGTAGTAAGATGATGAATTCCCTTCCCTCTTCACATTCAGAAGAATAGCTTTTTTCCTGGAAATTTTTAAGGTGTTCATCTCAGGGAGATCCTCTCAAGGCATCTTCATTATCCTTTTCAGCTCTTCATAAACTTAAAAACGCTTCGTTTTCCTTCCCTTTTCGCAATCTCGATTTTTCTCGAAAGATTTGCTGCGTTACCTCTCTCGCTATGGAACTGCTCCGGTGTCGCCTCTTTCGCGTATTTCTCATTTTGTGTTGCTTTTAGTTAATCATCCGTGCACTTCTTATCGTTTGCTCCATCGCCTGCCGAGTTAAAAATCTCACTGCTCATTTTCTTTCCGGTGGCACTTGGGAATTTTCTATGAAAAGCTCCGCTGACCCAATTTTTGTAGAGGATTCTGCTCAGATGGCGTTAAGTGTACTTATATGTCTGCACGCTTAATTTGAGCGGAAGCTGGAGCATTCTTCCATGAATTATAAAAATGCTCTTCTAAGAGTTGATTGCTTCCAAGAAGAATGAATGCATACCACGTCTCAGGTATCACCTAGGATTTCTTCCTCCGGCGAATAACTTTTACAGGAGCTTGTATATTCCGTAAAATGCTATTATGCTAAGTTTTTGCGATGTCTGGATTTCAAAGTAATCATTCCTTTTTACTCTTTGTTATTTCTTTGTTTTCATAATTAATTAATTCTAAGCGCCACACGTTGAGTATTCCAGGTCCAGTTTATTTTCATTTATGACCTCCAGGTAATTTTTATTATATTTTTGTGAACATTGACGCGATTTCAAAGAGCGCATATTGGCAGGGAAATTGAGATGGATTTCAGCTTCCTTCGTCCTCCGATATTTCACTTAAAATTAGTTTTTATTTATTAGAAGAAGTTTATCTGTGGGCAAGTCTTACGAACTAATAATGTTCAAGTATGTTTTTTTCGCCCGAAGAATGAACGAAACTGAAAAAGGATTTACAAAACCGGTATACGAACTCTGATCCTTCGCCCAAAATGTACATTTGTCGCTCTATTATTATTATTAATTTGGTTTTTGATTTTATCTGTGATAACAAACAAGAAATTAGAATGAAAAAATAAGAGAATGCCTAGTTTTACGTCTAAGAAGTAAGATGTCAACCTTGTTGCTTGATCCGTGCTTGGTAATCAGATGCGTGTTATTCTATATGCCATATGCCACTATTTTTCATTATACATTTAGTGGAGTGACACTACATTGCCCGTTGAAGGAGTTTGAGAAACGATATTTATACTTGCATCACAAAAATTTCTTTTTTTTTTAATTCTTGAAAATTAGGTCACCCGGATATTAAAAATATAGTTAACCTGGAAATAAAGATTTATTCTTTTCTTACCAATGTTAGATTTTTCTGTTTTTTGAAAATCGCGACAGCTTGGAGGAAAACTGCTGCGACAGGCGAAACAATGGAAGCGCAACACGAAGCAATTGTCGGGATCCCCATCCAAAGAGTATCGCGAGAGTGTCTTTCAGTGTTCATTGTCGTCCCGCGTCACAACTCTTTTCTTCCCCGTCGCTCCAATAGCGTGAGACGCATGGCCTTCCCGGAAGTGACGTTGTTTTCCGGCAGAGAATGGAACTCCAGCGCGCTTCCATCCATGCCGCGTTGTTTGCTGTCTCGTGGACGTGTTGCGGACTCCCCCTTCCTCCGATACATTGAACCGAAGCCTTTTCCTCTGTCGCTTCTTGTTTTTTTTATCATTTGCTATCTTTCGAGATATTTTAGCTTCGTCTTCATCTACCGGCTCTCGTTCCGAGAGATTCCTGAAGGAATTTTTCCATCGTAATACCTGAAGGGAGGGAAATGATAACGATAGACCTTGAAAAGAGCAGCAGAAAAAGATGAAAGATTCTGAATCTGAAATGTTCTTCTCGATGGGTGTGAAACATGGACTCGAAGAAAAGAACATGTCAAAAGATTGGTAGCATTTGAAATGCGGGTGTGGTGTAGAATGGAAAAGTAACCTGAATTTAATAGAAAAATAGACTATCAAACCTGGAGATGGTGGGTGAGAAAAGGTTTTAATGGGAAATATAAAGCGAATGAAGATGCATTAATGTGGTTAAATACTTTGAGAATGGATAGCTAGAAAGAGTGTTCAATACAGAGTGAAACGAGAAAATGAGAGAGGTACACAAAAAACGATTAATATGAAGGAAAGAGTTAGCTGTTGAGAATTGAGAGAAAGGACGGTTGGCAGTTTATCCTGCCGGGATTCGTACCCTTGACCCTTTCACCGAAGGCGAGCTTTTGAACCCACTTGGCTATCCGGTAGCCGAACGTAAACAGGTCACTTATTCCTGCTCAGAACTGAAATATTTTGTATTGAACCAGTTGTTGTGATCTGAATCTGTAGGTAAATTGTACAGTTTAGGATAGTATATTAAGACATTTTACGTATACCGAATATTTTTTTGTATAATTTTTGTTATTTATTTTGTAAAATTTTTAAAGGTTTTTCAGTCTCTCAAAGACGTTTTTCTCGGTTAACTTTAAAAGCTCTTATTAATCTAACCGATTTACATTAATCAAGATATAATCAATACATTTTGTGGCCATTCTATTGTTTTAATGAGTTATTTGAATATAGGTGTGATTAATGTATTGTTTCGTACAACCACCGCATTTTTTGGTCGAACCATTATGCAAATATTTACCTTGGTAGTTTATCGGAACTACTGGGCCCAAAAATAAGTTCAAAACTGTATCCAAACCTCGTGAGTCATAGTCATTATTCTTTTCAGTAATTTCCATTGAAGTCTGTAGGAAATTTTACAATTCATCCAAAAATTCCATGGATAAAGAAAAATCGTAGTGTCTTAACTGGAAAAATATCTCAACCAGAATTTGATCGCTAATTCCACGTGTTCGTGCTGAAGTTTTGAAGTAACCTTTATCGCCGTTAAGGCGCAATAGGTTCTACTAGTAGTAAAACACTACTGGGTGATTGTTTTAAGTCTGCTATGAGTTGCTCTTATAAATAAAACCTCCTATGTTTGGTAGGTTTTCGAAAATCACTAGCTCAGTGAATACTCTGGAATGAAAGGAAATCTTTTTCAATCAGATCGCTATTCATACATCTTGTCATCCTTTACGGATAATGTTATTTTCGCATCGTTTGGTAAGCCTTCTAGAGTATTGGGTTTTTCCTTCTGGTAACCCTTGCAAAAAATGATGCACTTCCCCGGGTCATCGCGTCAGCTCTACGCAAAGAGTTGCAGATGGAGTTGGTCTTTGTAGTGGTGACCGCGCGTCTTCGGAACATTCTTCACCCTCGTCTCCCAAGGGCTCCGTTCATCTTTATTTGATGTAAAGTGGGAAGAGTTGGAGGAACCAGAATATTGGTTTCTGTCCTTCACTGAGTGTGGGTTTTAAAGTATTCGGAGAGGATATTTTGCGGAAGCTGCATTGGGTTAAAATTCCGCTTAAGGCTCGCACCCTTACTATATACCCATTGTATTCCCTAAGATTTCGTTTACCCTTATACTGATTGTAAGATAAACAGATTACAGATACAAAGATTCACTTTGCGGTTGGAGTTCATCACACTTTCTGATTCCACTTTGTTATTATTTTACACTATGGGTTTCAGTTTAACCTTATTCTGATTTCTTTTTCATTTACTCTTCATTTTCAACTCTTGGATGCGATCGTGTTATACATGCGAAATAGGTAGAAAGTGTATTGAAATCTGTAGATACGAAATAGGGTACATTTTTACCAAGCACATTGAGCCAATGCGATGGCAGTATTTCTGGCAAAGGCCTTCTAACGAGGTTTTTTGTCTTACGTCAGCATTAACGTATATCGGAGTGGCTAACACAGGGTTACTAAAGACTTTAATCGATAAACATGAAGGGAAATTAGAGGTTTTAAAACACTCCGAAACTCGTGTTTGGAAACAAAATCCGGAACATTCCGTTCGTCTTCTAACGCGATTTCGATCTGCCGTCGTGCAGCTTACGAATTGGTTTTAAACCTCTAATTCAGAAACAGCCGTGTTTAAATTTTCATTTCTAGAAAAAAAAAGCTATTCCACCAACGAATCATAAAATAAAAAATTAGTGAGCTATGAGTGACCTTCACCACCGATTATCTAGTTAAGGGCATCAAATTTGAATGTACCCTTGAGAAGATCAAGAGATACCCCCGCATTTTCGTGAAACTTGTGAGAGGGCTGATGTAGGGAGACAAATGACGTCCTGAAAAGGAACAATAATATAGATTCATGCTATTACTCCCTTCTAACCTTAAAATGCAAACTCTACTCAACTTTGTTTCCATAATTATCCTCATTTCTTGACTATTTAATCACTTTGTTTCTTTTATGTATCCTAACTTACTATTTATTATCCTACTTATTATTTATTTTTATATTTATTTTTCCGATATTTTTTATCGCATCACATGTAATTAGGTTCAACTTTAACCTATATGTGATAAATAAATTATTATTCATATGTATGATTTATAGAAAGGCAGGTTTTCTTCAACAGACAAGTAAATCTTCAACAGTCTTTCCATTATTAATGTTCCATGAAAGAATTAGATTCATAGGTAGGAGTGCAATTTGAAATGAGCCAAGTGTTTGAGGTAAAGATATAAATAACTTTTTCCAAGCTCCTTAGTGAAGGGAAGGTTTCTGTGGGGTTTAGACGTAGTTATTCCTATCTTCACCTCTATGGAGTTCCACTCAGTTATGGCTGAATCCGTCGATTAAAAAAAGCGCATCATGTAATGCGTCTCCTAGACATAGTGCAAACTGTAGCTTGTGAACATCTAATCACAAACATGTGGATACAAACGATATTTAAGTCAGGAATAGACAGAAGGAGTGCCTTGAAGACAAAGACACGTTGAATGAATTATGCATGGTTTAGTGGTTTTTGTTGAAATCGTGCGAATAAGAAGTCGCTCAGCGAAAACGATTTTACTTCCGCAATGGGAATTTGAAGCACTAAAAGCATAACATTTAGGCATAAAAATTGTTAAATAAAATGCAGAAATCGCTGCGTTACTTTTTTAGGGCTTTCTCTTAATTATGCACTTCATTTCTGCGAAGGAAGGGATACTTAGTCCTCTACTCAGATATTTTAACGTAATTAATGCGGACATTTTTGCGTATAAAGCTCGTGCCTGAGATTCATTGTGTTGAACTAACCAATTTACTCTGCAGTCTGTCGTTTACTCCTTTTCGAAGAGTGAAAATTTCGAAAGCGAGCGGGAGTGTCGTTCGTCACCCTTGTTAGCTCTCAGGTTCATCAAACATATCCCTGTAACGACTTATACACACAGGAATTTCACGGTTTAATTGAAGGAATATTTTTGCACCTCCCGTAAATTGGTTTCGAATCTTCAGACACTTCCGCGGAATTATTTCGTTGAGTGGCGTCGCCTTCGTTCTCTAACTCGGCTTAATCCGTGAACTGGAGTACCTCGCTAAGAAAAAAGGCGTCTTTGAGTCAGGCGGCCTGTAATTCGTCCCTTGGAAGCTCTTTCATCTGCTTCGTCCCGTGAAAATCCTCACCCTTGTCTTTCTTTCTACTTTCATTCCATCTCTCTTCTCTGATCTTCACTTTTCCGATGCCCATTTCATCTATCGTTTTCTTTTCTTTCCTCTTCAGCTAATCTTTGAGGTTTTTCATCTGCCCTCATGCTATCAAGAATAATTTTTATCTATGTAACTACCTTCTTTCTGTATGCGTATAAACATATTTATTACGTCAGCCGATGGCCTAGATAAAGCATAAAATTTAGATTAAAATTTTATTCTCTTCATAGTTCATGCATTAGTCTTTTGGTACTGAAGTAGAAAATTTATCTGTCATCTAATTTTGTCTCATTCTTGTTCATCGTTGTGATGATATGGAAGTTTCCAAGGAGAAACGGGCATGAAAAAAGTCTTACAGGACCGGGACTCTAACCCGGATCTTCCACTCTGGTACAATAGCTCAATTGGTTAGAGCAGTCAACCGGAAAGTGGGAGATCCGGGCTCGAGTCTCGGTCCTGTCAGACTTTGCTTCACCTTGGAAATATTCCTAAGCGCACACCTTAATTTGCAATATCACCTTTCAGTCTTTTCCTTATTATATGGAAGATGCTAGGAATTAATTATGCTGAAAGGGTATCGATAAAGGTCTGTCCACGGAATACGGAATGTTTTGATAAGTGTTCCCATTAGAGCCATTGGGTATCACTTAGGTGGACTTGATCCGGTTATAGCATTCTGGCTCGGTAAAGAAAGCTAAGACCTGCTTCCCCATCACTCCTTATCTTCCATTCAGCTCTTGGTAGTTAATGGTGAAGGAGATGAACTTTCAACCGACCTTCGGGTTGAATAATTAACAGACATAGCGCTAGATTTAGATTTAAAAGTTCACTTCACAGTTATGAGAGAGAATTCAACTTTCTCCCGTTTTGTAACCTTTGTGTTTAGTCTTTCACGTGAATCCATCTCTTTATCTTCTTTCGAAGTTGCAGTATTAGTTACTTTTGGGGTGAATTTTATGGTATTATATTGGAGATGATGTATGATGACTGTGATAACGTGATGATATATGATAACTGTCATTTAATTGTGGAAATAGTAGCTCTCCAGGTATATGTTTAATTAAACTTTTAATATTCTAACTATATTTTTCGATTTATTTGTCATTTGGTATAGTATTGGATTTGTTTAACTTTTAAAGCTTGAGGATAGCGAATGTGTAAGGTAAATATTTTTTAATTTCTTCCCACCGAGTCATTTCTTCTCAGTCAAAGCTCTTACAAATGAAGGAATTTAATTTATATTATCAAGAATTATCTATATATTCGATTTATGTAATTTTTCAAAATTATTTCGTAGTCTTGATGGACATTAATTGGTACGTTTGACTTTTTGGTAAATCTGCTAGCTATCTACACATATTATCCTTGTAAACGAATGCTAAGCGGAATATTTCACTTGTACTAGTTTTTGAAAATTTATGCTTAAATTATATCGGCATTTTTGGGATTTCTGAACTCCCTTTCTCTGTTACTAAGTGTCCCTTAAAACTTCATACTCTATGTAATCTAGTGTCACAAATTCTAACACCGTTACCATCCCCCTTAAATGTGACGTCATTTAAGGACAAGCTCTGAAGCGAGCTTGCATCTGAAAAACAAAACTTTCTCAGATTCAGACGGATTTAGATTGGAATGGTTGCAAACCCTCGTGCAAATGCTTTACTAAAGGATTATTTTATATCTCTTTAACTCAATAACATTCAAATATTCCTATAGTTTATGTTCATTTCTTGCTATTATATTTATTTATGGCTTTCTAATTTATACCTTTTTTAAGTGCAATAACATTGTAGAAAACTTTACAGCACCTTGCCATAGTTGCAGGACTGTTTATCTCTTAGAAAATGTCCTAAATCTTCTTCTTCTTCATCACCCCTACTACATTCCTGTTCCACTCGTTCACGCACTCTGTCGATTTCCTCTCTTTCGCTGTAATTCCTCTCCTTGCTCTGTCATCTAGAGCGACAATCCTTTAATGAAAGGGTACAGACGTTCATTCAGTGAAAGACGGTGCTTTTAAGGGGATTCAGTGAAATGTCTTGTCAGTGCGGAGGATTGCGTCTTGCATGACTGTTTTGCTATGAAAGAGAATCTTAGCAGATGAAGGAAGGTTCGTTTCGCTTAGTCGTAGACGTCTTTGTTCAAATTCAGTCTGGCACTTGCTTACTTAGCTTCCAGTCTGCTAGTTCATATATTCCGTATTATATACGTATAATATGTAAGGGTGATATTTCCCTAATCCCCTGATCCGTAAAATCTTCATCTAAACCTTCGAAATTCTTGTTTACGCTTTAGAGGTTACGTTAGAAATTTTGATGGGTAATGAACGAAATATAGTGTTTGAATATTTCTAAAATTTACATCAGTCATTGAAGTTATTTTACCTCGTTTGTTTGAAAAGCATTTTTCTAATCACGGAATCTTAAGATAATTCTCCTTTTTACGTAACTACTAGCTGAAATGCCCGTTGATACTCAACGGTGAAAGTAGAAGTAGGATTAAATAAAGTAGTCCCATTTTGTACGGAGAAAATCTATAATCTCTCACATTAGCATAGATCGATAGGGCTGATTATCGGAAACGATACTTTTGAATCTTATCAAAGTTCTCATAATTTGCATCAGAAATTCTATAATCGAAGATAATAATGACTCTTTATGGAGGTTCTTTCTTATTAAACTTATATCAAGCCTGTACGGTTATCCTTTCTAATTAAATTTTTGTTTTAAAATAAATAAAGCGTGTGACCAACGAAAGAATTTTTCATGTTTTTCTAATGGGAGTATTTGACTCGTCTGGTGTCGAACCGGGGACCATTTTGCGAATAAAAATAGCCTATTATTTGTTCAGCATCGATTTTGCAATTCTGTGGGAAGTTTGAAAGTTTTGGAACTTCTGCTTCTCGAATTTTAAGCAAACATACTAACATACACACTCACCCACGTTCAATAGCATAGATTTGAGTGATAGATAGTATGATAGTCTCTATTTGGCTGTAAATAGTATCAACTATATACTTAATTTTTTCTTAGATATGGAATTACTTTTATCTATTTATCGGTTGAAAAACGTCACAGAAGAACCGTAAAAGAACTTCCCTCGCATTTAACTTTCGTCAAAATTACAGTATTGATTTTAATTGAATCTTTCTGTTGTGATGTTTCCATGAAATTACTCTCTGAAAGCAAGAGTACAGTGCGATGTTAAAAATATCTGACCTCAACAATATCTGAGAATAAAATTAATATTTTAAATGCTATTCGCAGAAATGAGTAGTTTAGTTTTAGTGGAATTAAAGGTTAGAACAGTTCTTAATATTGAATAATTTTTGAGGAAAATTGAGTATGGAATTTGAACTTAGGAAAAGAAGTCGTTACTCCTTTATAAATGTTTATATCAAGAAAAGGGGTTTATCAAGCACTCACACTCACAATTCCTTTCTACACCATTGGAATGATTTGGGTCGATTTATGTTTGATGTAGCAGCTTTGGCCTCACGAATAGCGAGTAGTATAGATTTACCTCTTTCATCCGTTTCTTTAAACATTCTCATCTTCGTAGCGTCAATCTTTCTGGAAAGTTCGTGAAGAAATTTCACAAAGAGCACTTCCCGGAGACGCAGGTGCATAACCGTGGAAAAATTCCATACGTTATAGGTCGGTGTGTCCAGAGTAAATTGCAAGAGAAAGATGGAACATAATCCAAGTTTATGTAAAACAGGGGAAAGGAATTTGGAGAAAAGGGCCAGAGGGATGAATATTGGATGCTTGAAGGGGACAAAGACGGATGGCACGCGGAGACATCGTTCGAAAAACAAATCGCCTACACCTGTGAAAAAATGGATGCCTTTTTAAGATCATCGGAAAAGAAATCTCTCTTCTTGCGGGACAAAGGAGAAATATTCCGCCTTGAAGTTTTCGCGAGGGCGAAAGCCAAAGTTTGGTCAGTTGTTCTCTGCCTCATCCATCACTCTTCAGACTCACTCCTTCGCACCTTTGACTGCTCTGCGTTCCTTTTTGTAGCCTCAAAGCTTCCCTCCACCCCCGTTTTCGGACTTTTTCTCGCCTTTTTTTCCGCAATCTCATATATTTCTCCCCTTTTTCTATGCTCTCCCAACAGCAGCGACTCTTCCTTCCGTGACTGCGTACAAGGAAAAATAGCCCTAGCATCCATCCCTGTTCGCTTATCATCTGTCTCCCGTTTTCTCCTCTGATATTTACCTCTCCTATATCCGCTAATGGTTCTCCAGCTATGGCATGCATCAGAAGATCGAACGTCATAACGGTGTAGTCATATGGGAGGGCGTCGTAAGCGGCGTCGTTAAGGGCAAACGTCATGAGGAGGGCGTCGAAGTTCTAAATGTTAAAAGGAGTGGTGAAATGAAAATGATTAGGTAGTTGACAAAAAATACTCGAAACTAAGTAGTCAAGGAAGTAAACTGTTTAGTAATATTTTGGTATCGATCCTCGTAAGTAGTGGTAATTAGGTAGCGGTAATAGGGCTGATGTAATCGGAAAAAAAATTAATTCGGAAAAGCGGAACACCCCATTTCTATCCATCTTAAATTGGCAAGCAAGAAAATTCCTCAAAGTCTGAGTTAATTGCAACAATAACGAATAAAATCACACAGAGTAAATTTCTTTCATACTTCGAAATTATTAATTTCTTTAATCCCTCCAATAAATCAAGCTTTCCAAATATTAGTCTATTATTTTAGTTAATTATAAGGGTTAGGAATCAGTAAGTGGTCAATTTTAGTCTAGGATTTGGTATGGATTTATGGGAATCTCTCCTTTTGCCGTTTAGATTGTATTGTTATGTCATGATACAGTGATCAAGATGGTGGACATAATACTTTAACAACGAAAACAAGTACCTGAACTTACTGAAATTTAGGTCAAATTTATTCATCCCCCGTCATTAGCATTTTTTAACATTAAAAATAAAATTATCAACGCCCAATGGTTTAATGAAACTATGAATTTTGAGAATTTTCGTAATTAAAAATTTCATGCTATATAAATTTCAAATCATATGTAGTAAGATTTACAGAAAACTTCAATTTTTCCATATTTCAAAATATTACTTTGATAGTATTCTGATGAAAAGTCAACTCCGTAATACAAGAGCAGATCAGAGTGAACACTCCAATTAATCTTGCCGGCTTCGTTTCGAGCTGTCAAAAGCAAAATTATCCTCTATATCTACGCTCTTAATTGTAATTAAATTTTTTGGCATTGCCTTAAGTTCCGCCTCCACATCTTTAATCATCAGATTTCCCCCCAAAAGATTCAACGCTTTGATACGACCTCATCAGAGAATGTATCTTCAGTCGCGTCTCCCTCCCAAATTGCGTTTGCAGCAATCGCTTAATTGTCGTCTACTTGCTCAGAATAATTTCATTTTGAGTCTCTAGTTTAATCACCCTGTCCCCGCCTTTTACCGACCGAATGATTCGTTTATTAACGAGCAACCCGTAACTCAAAGAGACGAGTTAGCGATTCATTAAATTCAGTGGAATTTCTAGTTATCAGTTAATCCAGAAATAAATGCGCGGGATTTTTGCCTCCAAGGAAAAATTCGCAAATGCGACATAATTTCATTATTTCATGTTAATTCTCTGGTGATAAAATAGACACATGATCAGTTATGACACGCTTAAGAGTAATAGTGGTATAGTTTTAACGACTCAGTAAGGGATGGAACGGAATCGCTCCTTCAAAAGTCGATTTCGAGATATCAACTAAAAGAGTAGGAGTTATATGTTTGGAATGTTTTGTGTAATTGGTTGGGGGCTTATTTCATTGGTACAAAGTTACATCACTCAAAAAGTTAGAAACTCTCAGGTGGCAATGAGGGGAGAAATAATCCTGGAAACTTACTCCCTCCAGAAAAGAATAACGTTTCAGGGTCTTGTCGCCGACGGACACTACGAAAAAAGACGATTCAGCGACAGTTAACTCAGCAAATTTGAAATGAACTGATGAGTAATGGTTTTATGAAACGAAGTTTATGTAATATTCGATCAATTTTATTACGTAATTGAAACGGAATCGTAACTAATCGCAAGTCGACCATTACTTTACTGTTGACTCACTATTACTTGACTGTTGACTATTGAGTATTGTAAGGTACCACTGCGACAAACATCAGAGTAAATGATTAGGTCGAGTGTAGTTGTTATTATTTACACAAGTTACAATTGGAAGTCGATCCATTGGGAACGGTACTACAATTCCAGCATAGTTGTGTTGATTTTGGCTGGAGTTTCCTAGTCCATATTTGTGATTGGAGCCCTCATATTCATTTGAGGACTATGAGGACAGCTCTTTTAAACTATCTATCAACCGTAAGGAAAGAAAAATTTTTGTTTCATCTTTTCTCTTAGACGACCAACATCGAGTTGCCTCTTCGCGGAAGTAACCGTCGTAGACCTGTCTTTTTTTAGGTTCGACAATCATCCAAGTTCCACGAAACCCGGAATATTACCTTTTTCCAATTTATTCTTTCCTTTACTTTCCAAAAACTTTATTTCCCCTCTTCGTCATTTTTCTCTGATCCCCTGCCTCTCTTTATTTCCGTTCCTCTCTTGTTACCCTTCTAGTCCCTGGCAAAGTTCTTTACAGACTTATTCGTTTTCTTTCCTTTTCTGATTTCTTTCGTCTTGATGTTCTAGGAGACACTTTGATCGTCTCATTCTTTTTTCTCTCTCATTCCGCCGCCCCTTCTATTAACTTTCTTTTCCAGGTAAACCCTTTTACAGTTTTCAACATCCCTCATTCCATTCTCTTCGCTAACTCTATTTATCATTCATTTTTCTGTTTGACGAGGGTGTTTCCTTTGAAGGAGGGCGTTGTCTGAAACGTTTCTAGCCAACGCCGGTCTACCTCCATAGTTATTCTATTTAATTGGGAGTATCAACATAGAGCCATCTTGATAATGACGGCGATAATGTCTGCTAGGAAAATAAACGTATCTATTTTTACGAACAAACGTAAAAGGTAACTCCTGTTGCCTACGAATCCGATTCTCCTGTTCGCGTCAGAAAGGTCTTTTCTATTTTTGTAGCAAATATATGTGGATGGAGAACAAATTGAAACACTTTGACCCTTAACAAACAAAATTGAGCTTTTTTTCCAAGGTTGTCATTGCTGTTTTCTGTTTATGGCTGATAACTTATAGTAAGAGATGAGTTAAATCTTCACTAGATGATGATATTACTGAAATGAGAGGTTGTTTCACTTTTAATTAACGCGAGAGGAAATCATTCCAGAACGTATCTCAATTTGGTTTCCGGTGATGAAATAGCTTCCACTTCGACTACTTCTCCGTAAATTCTCTCTACATTCGACTTAAACGCAAAATACGTAAGTAAATGCCTTCGATTGGCACTCAGATTCTTGCCTCATGCGTTTATTCGTGATAGTTTTTTGCATAATTATTACGAGAAGTCAGAGTATAATACCTGTACATATTCACATTTTGTTTCAATTTCCAGATGCTCTTTTCCTTTAGGGAATGCTATTCGAGTATGTGTTAACTTCCTAGAAAGATTCTTCTACATTACGCATAATCCCTGTGCGGTATTAAATTTTTCCATTCATAACGGCAAGCGAAATTCACAGATTTCAATTTTTTGGCCGTTGTACTTAATATAATGCGCAGGATTGAGTTAGAGATTGATTTTAAAGAAAATAAAGTATTTTCCACGGGGATTTCGATTCTCGGACGTTTCTGTTGCTACTTTGAAGAGAAAGTTACTTTCTTAAGGACATAACCATTGATTACTTATTATCATAATTTTGTTCTACCGCTACCATAGCATATGTTTAAATACGAAATAAAAAGGTTTGATTTTATTTTCATTTTTGTTGTTAAAATACAGATGACTCGTTGATGAGATCCAAAAAGAATAATATTTTGTCCCTAGTCTTACCTATTTAAAAGAATAAAATATACCTTGTCGCAGCGGAAAGATTAAATTCAAGAGAAGAAAGGATAATTAATAGGATTCATTTTCATTGAGTCTTTGTTTGCCAGATTAATAATGTTTTGCTTTTCCTGTTCAATTCTCAAAATAGCATTCGAATTTAAGTTCAATGAATAATCCTTCCGTAATTATTATCAGTTATGAAGCCGTTTAGTGTATGAAATGAATTTAACCAATTGATAAAATGAATGAATTAATGAACCGCTTTAAAACACACGACTTTGTGACACTTATGATATATGTTACTCATATATAATACTCAAATTAAGAACAACATATGAAAGAAATGTGGTCTATCGGAAAGTAAAAGCTCATACTTCCATTGGATATTATGTTTACTAAGCAAATATTTCTTAATTTTTAACTTCAAATCCCAATATAAATATTCCCAAATTTTCAACTTATGAATGAGATTTAACTGATTTTTTTTTCTTTCTAGGTAAATGAATACAACGATGTTTACGGTCTATAAAAAATATTGACGTGCAGTTTAACAGTGACGGTAAGATTTTTTATCTAGTTATATCTTATTTAAATACAATTGGTTTATTTCAAGTTCATGGGTTAAATGATTACTGTTGATTTAAATTTTGAATATGTACTAGCCAACTGGATTAGCTTATGAAATGATTACATTCATTCAATGTGATGTTATTGCAATTTAAAATGAGTCATATATCTACTTGTTAGGTTAATTTGTTGGTTTTACAAATCTAGCTGTTTTAAAGTCATACTTACAGTTATATATTAGTTTAATTTAACGTAATCAAACATTATATTACGGCTTTTTAAATTTAAATTTAATTTTGTATTGATTTAGCTCATACATTTTCATCTACGCACTACTGCTACACTATGTTTCGCATTTTTAAGAGTGTATTTTCGTCTCCTTGCGATTGATAACAGAAATAGGAGAAAATCACTCTGCATATATTTCTGGTGTTTCTATTACAATAAAATCAATCTCTCTTTAGCTCGTGGATTTCTAGTGATGGAGATTTTCTTGGCGGAGCCATCCATAAATGTATTAGTCTTATTTTTGAAAGGCAATACTTCCCTTTGACGCAACTTCAGTTATTTACTTCTCATTCTTGGGATAGTTGTTAATATTCGAATTTTTTTCTCATTAAGAGAGAACATTCAACCTTCTTTCTAAGAATTCCCAAAGCCCAACGCAGAAACACGAGCCCCTAAATGTAGACATTTCATTCGTGCGATGCACTGTTTTGCGTATCTCTCCAAGCCTTTATATTCAGCGAAAAAGAAGCAAAACTCAAGTTCCATTTCTTCCCTATCGAAATAAAATAAATGGAGTCCAGATCTTGAGACGGCGACACTCATTACAGTCACTCGTTCACAATAGAGTCAGGGCCAGTAGTTATCGTACAATATCTCGCTGTTACAGCTCATTTGAGCAGGTCTACACTTGCTCCCTCCCCATTAGCATCATGCCAGGAGGGAGATTTGGCGAATAACTTTCCTGCTCGCAGTCTCGCGAAAATGGTAGTCATCCCGCCGAGGCGTAGATGTAGGTACAAGAAATAGAGGAAACCACTTAGATAGCGCTCTATCCCTATCGGAACCTTTTGCGGGGATAGTTGGGCACTTCTCCCTGCTGTAAAAGTTGAGAGAGGTGAGATAGTAAGAGGTAGTCTCGTTATTCGAGAGGGCGCCACCATCATTGGATTTGAGGGGAATATTCCCGAGGAAGTTTAAGGTCGGGTCCGTAGACGTAAGTAGTCGCTTCTTCCGTCCCTTTCCTTTCTCCCCTAACTTACCTTTGCCCTCTGACCCCTTGGCGATCCACCTGAATACGCACCCTGCTCCAAGAAAGGGACTCGGTAACGCGCAGGATTGGGAATATTGAGGTGGGCCTCGAGAGGAAGTGAGAGCTCTTGCCTCGGTTGTTATGGAAGGTCGCTACAGGGTCGCAGAAGCTGTAATCGGATTCTGGAAGGGTTGGAGAGGATGATGACTCTCAGGGAACTAATGGCAGTTGGGTGTAGAGGAGCCGTATCTTCTTCGATAAAATTCGGGGGTGAATTTCGTGAAAATTTATCTCCGTGCGATGATTGTCAGCTGTCCTTTTCTCCATCCCGGTGTCTAAATCTCCGAAGTTATGTCTTTATCGCTGGAGTAGAGATAAGAAATTCTTGGAAAATATCTCGTGAAATCGGAATATATGTAAGGATGATGATCTCGAATACATCAGAAAGGATATGGTTGATTATTTGAGTGTCTGCTAAATCGGGAAAATAAGGCCTTTTATTGGTAGATAAGTGGAAAATATTTTTTGTGCATCGTAATATCAGGTTATCTTGATGTTAGGTGTATTCTTATATTGTATTAATGGTCAATAATTAATGTTATGATTAAATTTCACAGATTCAGCGGAAGTATTGTGGAAATCTATAATAGGAAGACACTTACTAAAATTGTGCTTTTTCACACAATTTGTGGAAAAAGTACAATTTTTCTAAGTGTCTTCCAATTATATGATTACTTAAAACATGACGGTTTTTTACTAGATGAAGACAAAGAGACCTCAATAATTTTAACTATTAATTTCTTTTAAATTCAGGGTATCATTCAATTCCTGAATAGAAAATGATTTTACATCGTGAAACGTTTTCTTCGAGTTTCTGCGATACAAAAGGGTATACCAGTGGAAAACTTGCTTGATATTATTGTAATTGCAAGTAATAACAAAAGATGCTTTAGAGTGCTTTGCTGACATAATTAATAAGAGCCTTAATGTCAATAATGAAGTTATTGTTACTTTTATTGATTTTAAGAAAGCATTTGATACTGTAAACCATGAAGAACTATTAAAAACAATGTCCTCATTCGGTATCAGAGGCAAAGTACTTGACTGGTTTCAGAATTACTTGTTCAACAGAACAATGAGAACTAAATTTAAAAATTCTTATAGTGATGATTGTTTAGTAAAATACGGTGTTCCACAGGGTTCCATTTTAGGTCCTACAATGTTTATAATGTATATAAATAGTATATTTTCTTGCGTAAAATTTTGTGATATACTACTTTATGCAGATGATTTGATACTTGTTGCTTCACACAAGGACATTGATGAAGCTTTACGGTATATGCAGTATGATTTAAATTGTATATCTATATGGGCCCATGATAAAGATCTAGTTATTAATTTAAAAAAATCCAAATGTATGCATATTGTTGGAACCTTGAATAAATTAAAACACTTGACTTTGAAACTGCATAATCATGACTGCTTGCATAGAAACATGAATGAAATGCATTGTAATTGTCAGAATGTGGATCAAGTAAATAATTATAAATATTTAGGAGTAGTTATAGACCAGAACTTTAAATTTAATATTCATATTGATTATGTATTTAACAAGCTGAGGAAAGTTTTATATCAATTATATCATATTAGTTATAGAGTGCCTGTAAATGTGTTAAAAATGTTATATTTTGCTCTGGTTGAGTCTATTATTCGGTATGGTTTAACTGTGTGGGGGCATGCCAGAAAGACTCACAAGAAAAAATTGATTTCATTGCAAAATAGAATAGTTAAATTGATATACAGAAACATGAAAACAAAAGGAAACTCTAATGAAATAGATATTGTGGATGTTAAAGATATGTATAAGTCTCTAGAGCTATTACCATTGGATGATTTATTGATATATATATTAGTAGTTGAGAATTATTATAATTCCAAGTATAAAGTGCAGAAAATCAAGTTTCATGATATGGAAACGAGGAAAAAATTTAACTTTGGTGTAAAAAGATATAACAACCAATTTGGTGCTAATATATTTGACGTTGTAATTCCTAGAACTTTTAACAATTTGCCTGAGCGTATGCATAATCTCAGAACCTTGTCTGAGGTTAAAAGGACTATGAGGGAAGTTCTATATAACTAAGTGGTGGACTAATGTATATGTCTGGAGCACCCCCTGATGAGCCAGAATAGGCTCAGGGGGACTCAATGTTCAATTCTTTTTTTTTTTTTTTTTTACTTCTCTTCTTTATCAGTTTTTGTCATTCTATGTATTTTTGTATATCTTATGTCAGTGTAAGGTTTATTTTCTTTTTTTATTTCTTTTTTTTTTACAATACTGTGTAAATTTATAATAATGTGCAAGCCAATTACTGGCATTTTTCTCATCTAGTTTTGTAATTATTTTCATTTATGAGATATCATGAATAAAGAATTTAAATAAATTTTAATGTCTGTCGAATTGTCAATCTCGAACTTATACTTTTGTCTATTTATGTAATCATAAGCTGTATAAACATCTTCTCGATATAGGACTTCCTTTTCTATTTTGAATCCTCACAGAAGTACATTTTAAACATATATTCTTATCCAGAGAGACCATTTTGGCCTAACTTCGCCGTAAGGATAAATAATAATAATTACCGTGTGTCTCAGATATGAATTATAGGCATTAATTAAGGTAATTATCATACTAACTAATAAATGCAGATCTACTTAAAAGTCTTACACGATAGTTAAACTGTACTCAATCCGATTTAATCAACGCACCGGAAGTCCATAATCAGCTTTTTTAAATATTTTTCATATCTTTAATTCCTCGATTTCAATCAGGTCTGACACTTTTTTCCGTTCTTTGCTGAATAGCACCAATTTTAATCCATGAGTGATTTTTATTTCTTTTCAATACAGATTTCCAACTCTGTTTATATTCGCAAAGTCAATTAATGATTTAGGCAGCTCATTCAATAATAAGCATTTAGTGAAACGTTAACGAAGATGATAATTCGATATAGACTCTCAGAGAAAATTGCTCGGAGATTTTTCATCGGAATTTTGATTACGTAGATAAAGGAAAATATTTTATCCGAGGAAAAATTGATGTTTTCATAAGAATTTTCTCTTCAAGTTTCCCTTCGACGCTCACTTTCCTAGTTAGAAAATGATAGAAATAGCTTCTTGTTGCTCCCTCTGCAGGGTTAATTCTCCTGATTTCCATGTACTCCTTCAAGTTAAAGAAAACACTGTATTAATTAAACTGACTGATCAAATATTTGCCATCGAATAGAAATCAGAGCGGCAGAAGGCAGTTTCGCGAGGGACGGTAGACAGGTAAGGAGGATGGAAAATATTGAAGTTAGAGTGGATGAAAATCGATGGAAAAATAATAGAAGCAAAGAGGAAAAGGAATGTGTAGAAAGTACATCTTATTGAAATAAAAGAACATAGAGACTGATGATAGTCAATATATGTGTTATTGATGATACCCAGATATACTGACATATAGCTTATTGTGTTCAATTTTTTCGGCAAAATAGCCGCCAACCAACCGTGATCTATGATAGTACAATCTTTTCAACCTAATTAGGAACTTAATTTTTTAAATCTTAATCTGAATTACGAAAAAAACTCTCTCGATCACTAAAAAGGATTTGCGGATGTTTTCTTGATTTCAGTATATTAGATTTGTTTTTTATATCCATCTATTGATGGAGATGAGAGAGAGAGAATTCCCGATCATCAATCGGGCGGTGTCCGGTCGATCGCTAACGGTCACCATCGAGGTGAATTTTAACTTTCGAGTATATTTTGCCGATTAAAATATTCAACGTTATGAAACATCCACGTATAATTAAATTAGTGGTAACATTCCGAAGTTTTGATAAAAATACAAAATACGATTCGGAAACACGAAAATACGAATGATAAATATTTTCGTTTCAGTTAATCTCCAATTTTGTTTTTCAAGGTCGATCGCAGCCTGAAAAATTACTATTGAAGTCGATCGTAGCAGAATATAAGTTGGTCGACTCTGATCTACAGTAAATGATAAAATTGAATTAATAAATGGCCTTCCACGAAATAAGGTCTAATCATATTTATTACTGATCTATAGGATTACAGCTAACTAGCATCGAATTATTTCACAATGAGATACTCTGTCCATATGTTAATGGAATATATATTTAATTTAGCTTGAAACAGATGAAAACGAGTTATCAAGGTCTTGTTAGAAAAATAGTTGAGATGTAGTCTACCATGATGGAAAAATAAAGAATCAAACTTTGAAATTTTCGTTAGTTTCATTATCCCATTATATCTATTGTAATAAATAAATTCCACCACTTATTAATAGCTGGTAAATTAGTTTGTTCTTGTAAATATTTAGCGTTATTCTCAAAATTTAATACTTTATTATTCCATTACGAAACCTATCCTCGAAGTCTCGCTATTCCGTTTCTTTAATGAGCAGACGGAAGTACTCCATAACAAGTCGCAAGAAATGTTATATTAAAGTCATCTCTGCAATTAACGAATTCGGGATATGTCGCAGATTGGGCGTGGTGAATGAGTAACACAGAGTGAGCTGGAGTGCAGGGAAAGGTGAAGAGATAAATGGAGAAGTTAACGAGGGAGGAAGTGATTAGAGTGGAAAGATTTTTCACTTCAATACTTCCCGCGCCTAACGAACTACCTCGCTGGTCGTTGGGGCCGGATTTGGATGTTTTTCGCAGCAACGTTACTTTTAACAAGATTGATAAGACCGGAGTAAGGGAACATCTTCCTGCTGTTTTCTTTGCAGCGAAGTCTTTCCTATCGCAGACTCTTTGAAAAGTCTATAACTCCGGAAATACTGAGGTAGAGGAGAAAAGTTTGAGCTGTGATATGTCTGGAGCCAATTTAAGACGATACTTTTGCCTGAGCTCGCTTCGCGATAAGTGATCTTTTAATTATTTCTAGGAAGTGTGGCGTGCGCGATGTTTCAGAAGGGATCATGATTTGGTCGACTGTTTCAAAAAGCTTTTTCATACCGCTGGTGTGGTGTAATCAGAAAGATTTTGCAGGTGTATTTTAGTTGGTCGCGAATGTTATTTATGAAAACCTGATTTAATTGAAGCTTTTCTCGACTCAAAAACTGTCAGTTACTTAATATGATGTCTCACGGTGCCTCTACACGGAACTCCATAATCGCAGGGAAAGAAAACTCGCTTTGTGGTGTCCACCATATTAATTCATACAAAAATGCCTAGGTTTCGCTACCCAGTAACACCATCAAAGTGGAACTGATTATGTTCTGCAGATTTATTTCTCTATGACCTGTTATTTAAGTTACCCTATTGTAAGTACAGTGTTAACTTGGAAGGTTGCGAACTATGTTACGAAGATGATTGGGATTTAAGTAATGGAATATTTTTTTAATAATTTACTGTTCAATTTACAGCAGAGATAGTAGCTATCGTTATTCCAATTTTTATCATAATAGTTTTGTCGAAAAGTTTATTCGGAGAGGCAATATAAACATTGATGTTAATATTTCACGAAAAACCGGAAAGGTGCTTCTGTCCAGATTTAGTGGTATTTGAAAATCAACGGCTGTGTAAAGAGGAATCTACTGGAAGAAAGATGCAAAATGTCTCATTTTTGAACGTCCTGTATGTATGCTAACGCTGTATTTGCCAGCCTCGGTGTCGTCGTGGTTAGCGTGGTGGTCTTGCAACGCCGGGGTCCCGGGTTCAAACCCTGTTTAAGGCATGGTTGGTTGTGATCGTGACTTCTAAAAGGTTAAAATTATAATAGTGAACTAAAATTCTCCTAAGAAAGTCGTCATTATTATTATTATTTGTCATTTTATGATTGTTTTTCTGTCGAAGCAATGACATGGAAACCCTCGCTTTGTGTTTCATATCTTATCATCAACTTGATTTAAGGTAATATCAGTTCATAAAGATTATTCATCAGCTATCCTTTATTCTTAGTTTGTTTCGTGACAGCTGACTTAACTTGCTAAATCTTGAGGAAACAAGATAGCCGTAGAAAGTACTTAACAAAGATTGATAGAGATTCAGCATCTAAGCGACTGAAGATGTCCTTTAAAAACGAGAGGCGTAGTCCTTCAAGGCAAGAGGAATAGGAGAGAGCCTGAAAGGCACGATGAAGTGAAGTAAAGGAGAAATGGCACACCTAACGAGGGCAGAAGTGTTCGGAGAGGGATAGGAATGGAATAAGGAATGAAAAAGGGAACAAAATGAGCCGAATTGGATCTGGGAAGAGTAACAAGGAGAATTTTGTGGGGGTCCGCGATTTGGGGAGGGCTGAAAAGGAGCAAGAAGCCAAGGCCTTAAAGTGGATGGGTCGTTTCGGAGAGAGACGGATTCTCTTAGAAGAGGGAAAGAGGCTGAAGGAGGATGGGCATCATTAATGTCAGGGGCTATTTGGTGCCTCTCGTTGAAGTGGAAACGTTAGAGGATAGATAGAGGTCCCTATTCAATCGGAAGGAGCAGATGAAGAGCCTGTGTATGAAATTACCTTCCTTACTTCATTGGTAGACGTGTACGTTGAAATTTTTTTGCTGCTTATTATTTTTAAATTAAAAAGTATGCCGTCATCCTGACGTTTATTCCGAATCACGAGGTTATGAATTGAGTTTGTGTCTGAATTTGTCATTCAATGCAGTCGTATTTTTTTATTGAACAGTAATGGACTCAACCGTTATTTAGCCCATTTCAGTATCTGCGACTCTCTCGCGAGGGAATTAGTAACTAACAAGATTATGGAATTCGACATCCTTTATTTTCGTAGATATCTTAAAACAAACGTAGTGAGTTTCCAAGCACCATTTTAGAGGGAAAAATCTTATGGGGAAGAGAGAAGTTGCTCATATTCTCCATACTTTGGAATGTTATGAACTGAATGATTTGCAAATCCTCTTACCTAGTGAAAGAACTACCAAGTCTACCTTAGGTGTGCACTGCGTCTGAATAGACCAGAGAAGCTGGACTTTTCGAATCCAAATCTTACTTTTGTTGCTTTGCTTCTCAGTCTCGTTAACGACGTCAAATTAAACTGTAATTGAGTATAAATTCCTTTACCTTACCCAGTCAGTCAATTCATTTTATCATGTATAGTTTCAATGTTGGTCTATTCGCATGTTGGTAATATATCACTCAAGAGCGGACTGATCGTTTCATATGCAGGCCGCAGGTTCTTCACGCGCCCCTCCCATGAAAAAGGTTACCCGCGCCTGAGGTAGACAGAAGAGATATTGAAGATAACAATAAGGAAATTTCTTTAGTCGGATGATGAAAATTATCATAAAATGTATTCTTTTAAACTCAATATGGGAAGGCGTTACCTCGTGGAAGGCCATTACAATGAAATAAAGACCGTTTCGTACACTTCCACAGCAATTTTATTATGGCAACATGTTTCGCTAGTGTCCTAGCATCATCAGGCAAAAAACTTTTTCACATTTTTAAATATATAGGGAACCAGAAAAGGGGGGGGGGGAAGGGTAAAGGATGGGTTTTTTCAAGGAAAGAGTTTACTTGGAAGGGAAAGAAGGGGCGAGGGATTGGGATAGACGTGCTCATTTGTGAGGCTTTTACTTTTAGAACAGCACACTATTTCCATTTCCTCTAGGAGGTCCAAGCGACGGCCATTACGCTCCCGATGAAGGCATTTCGGGGTGAAGGTGCTATTGTGTCCTTCTTCCAGCAGGTGCGCCGCGAAGTTGGACATTGGTGACCCCCTCCGGAGACGGAAATCCCTGTTGTGCTCCTTGGCTCTTGTTTTCAGCGATCTTCCACTCTTTCCGATATACCGCGCGTCACAGGTCTCACAATAAAGTTCGTACACC